>JAZGTK010000405.1:0-78105 GCA_036877625.1 Ambastaia sidthimunki
GTGAGTGAGTGTGTGAGTGAGTGTGTGAGTGAGTGTGTGAGTGAGTGTGTGAGTGAGTGTGTGAGTGAGTGTGTGAGTGAGTGTGTGTGTGTGTGTGTGTGTGTGTGTGAGAGCGAGCAGGGTGTTGGCTGCAGGATCCCAGAGTTTTGAAATGCAAATAGACTCACAATAGTGTGGGCTCATCGAGCCAGCAAGAGAAAGCCAAAAGTGTTTAGCCAACAAGCTTAACCTGCCACACCTACACTGTAACGTTTTAATGCCTACACACAGTCAAACACACAACGCACAATAGACGCGGCCCCGGCCCTGTCTGCACGGTGAGAAAGGTTAAGCCAAAGTCATACTCTCTCTTTCCGTGTTTGCATTGTGATTTTATGGAAGGCTGCTGTGTTTTAATAGTGCAGTTTATAAATCATGCATTAGTTGCTCCTGTCATTAACTGGTAATTATAGTATCAAATAGACTGTATTCCTTGACTGGGGTTTTGGTCAGACCTGAATGTGGTTGTAGATTCTCCTCTACTCACCTTTACTGCACACAAGGTTCAGCAGATGACAGATATTGTTTTAGCGCTCATCTCTGAGCCCACCTGTAAGTTCTTTAAACATATATATTATATCCTTCACACCTGGATTTATTATCCACAAGTTTATGAAGAATCTGCGTATTCTCTTTCACAGGCCATACATTTTCCTGCCCTGAAAAAGTGAATGACAAGTTTGAGACCGGCACCTGGTAGGTTATTTCCAATACCTGGTCAATTGACCATATGCACGGATACCTCCTGGCTTTCGATAAACTAGCTCAGGTGTTTCCAGTAAACTATCAGCTATGAATTTGTCATTGTTGGTCACCGGAGGGAAAAGTGTGAAAACTGGTCAGATTGAATTTTGCTGAGAAGGAATGTCTGAAATGTAATCGTCGTTTTCATCTCGTTTGAACTTTTAAATTAACACTGGACCTGTTTTTTTAACAGACTACATTCTGATTATAAACTAAACATTAGGCTATTGATTTTGTCAAAGCTGCCTAGCTAAGATTTAAGATACGATCACATCAACAAGTGACAATTTCACAGGAAGTTTCCCAGCTGGCTTTATTAATTGTGGAAGTTGTTAAAAAGGTTTTATGCATATGGTCATTTGATGAAACATTTGTTGTACTGCTTGTAAAAGTTACATTAGTTACTGTTTGTGTGTGTATAGCAGTAAGATGGAAAGGGTCGATGATAACACAGTGATCAGAGCTCGGGGGCTTCCCTGGCAGTCCTCAGACCAGGACATCGCCCGGTTCTTCAGGGGCCTGAACATCGCCAAGTATGCAAGCAGAACCTGCAAACAACATTGATTAACATATAATGATCATGTGATCTGTGTACATTGGCAACCAAATGTTCCTACTGATTTGATGAGTGATTCTGTGTGTGTGTGTGTGTGTATAGAGGAGGTGCTGCTCTGTGTTTGAATGCTCAGGGCAGGAGGAACGGAGAGGCCCTGGTGCGCTTTGAAAGTGAGGAGCAACGAGATTTAGCCCTGCAGAGACACAAGCATCACATGGGCACCAGATATATTGAGGTACACTCACGCTAATGATGCTATTAAGATAAATCTATTTGTCTGCTTACATTGTATCTGCAAAAACTCATTCAGTTTCCTGATTAACAAAAAAGTCCAGTTACATCCAACTTGTAAATGAATAGTAATTGTATTACTTGTATTATATAGCCGTACAGTAAAACAATTGTGTATTGCAGGTTTACAAGGCAACAGGTGAAGACTTTCTTAAGATAGCAGGAGGTAAGTAAAAAGTTTTACTAGTTCAAGTGTGAATGCAGTTGTAGCATAAACTGCTGCCTCATGTAATGTATCATATATATCATATACACTATATATAATTTTCTAAGTCTAGGAAGAAAGGTGTCTAAAATGTGACGTTACATACACATTTACATGTCAAAGTTTGTTTAATATAAACCAAACGCATCTTCTACTGATCATATGCCTTGAAATTAAAATTTTGTGAATGTTTATTTTCCACCATAACACTTAAGACTTCATTCTCTTTATTTATTTAAGACTATATTTAAGATTTTATTCTTGCGAAGTCAAAAAATATCAAAGCTGCTCTTTTCCATAAAATTTGAACCCCTTCACGCTAAACAAAACCTGTAGCAGGTGCACAAGGTCTTTGGTTATTTGCATTAGTTTTATAGTTTGTGTGTTGAGTAGCTCACTCACATGTGCAAATGTTTGACAGGCACCTCCAACGAAGTGGCTAATTTCCTGTCGCGGGAGAATCAGGTCATCGTGCGCATGCGCGGCCTTCCGTTCACTGCCACCGCGGAGCAGGTCCTGCAGTTCTTCTCCCCGTCTTGCCCTGTGACCGATGGCAGCGAGGGCATCCTGTTTGTACGCTTTCCCGACGGCAGGCCCACCGGGGACGCCTTCGTCCTGTTCTCCTGTGAGGAACACTCTCAGAACGCGCTGAAGAAACACAAGGACCTCCTGGGCAAGAGATACATAGAGCTCTTCAAGAGCACTGCGGCCGAGGTGCAGCAGGTGTGTTGGGTTGGGGGCGATCTGTTGTTTGGGTTGTAGTTTGGTTTGTTGGAACACAGGAAGACAAGTCAAACGTGACGTCTTTGGGTGTGTAAGTTTGTGTAGGAACTTGTACTCTAGCTGAACGCAGCTTGCTGAACAAACACCGCAATCTGTTTGTTTTCAAAGCTGTCATAAAATTATTCTTCACTTATTCCTCTGGTTTTTCATTGAAAAAGCTTTTTTTTTTTTTTTATTGTGCTACTGAATTTGTAGAACTACTTGGAATTCCTCTGTGTTAATATTTAGCTGTCATAAGAAGGAAACCATAGCTACACAAGCAGATCTGGAGGTTAAGCTCCCCTTAACATGCCTTTGAGCGGCCCTCATGTACATTTCATTGGGTTTCTATAAACTGATTGAGTTTCTATGGTTTAAGTTCTAGTTCTAAGTTGATGGTTAGGATTTTCTGTAGGATGTATTAGGCAGGGCTTATCTGGTAAAATTCCAACAAATTGTGGGATGTTGTCATCGTATATAAGAGCGTTTGAGGACAAAGACACGCCAATCCTGTGTTTGCACTGTGGCAGTTAGTATCTCCAGCGTGTGTGTGTGTGTGTGTATTTATTGTACTTCATCTGCATTGGTGCATTAGCTGTCATTTAACACCCACATATGTGTATGTTTGTACGTGTCAGGTATTGAACAGATACTCATCAGCCCCATTAATACCCGTGGCCCCCTCTCCCATCTTATCTGTGGTGCCTCCGCCCACATTTGTGCCTCCAACGGCAGCAGTACCGGGTGTTCGTGACTGTTTGAGATTAAGGGGTCTGCCATATGACGCCACCGTTCAGGATATACTGGTTTTCCTGGGGGAATACACTGCTGACATCAAACCACACGGAGTACACATGGTACTTAACCAACAGGTACAGCTTCTTGATCCATTTATGTTGTCATAAACTGTCGTATACACACATTAAATATATGTAGAGTTCATGCAGTAACACCTGTAGAGCTAAGAATGTGTATAATATCAAGTTTTTACCCTATATAGGGAGTTTTAGGGAGTTTTCCCCCTTTGGCACTACCAGAAAAAACGCTCCATTAAAAGGGTGATTAATCACTCAGTACAGCAGCAGCTTGTGTTTCTTCATTCCTTTACAACGTGTTTCTGTATTGCCTGTATACAGTATCTTAAAGCTCAATAAAATGAACTAGACTGGAGCACAGGGTGTTAACTGTGTTTGGAACCCAGTTGCTGGTTTCTCGCATATCCGAGTTGTTAATTACCTGATACAAAATCAACTGGCTGGTCGACTAGCAATCGTGTATCAAAAATCAATCTTGACCTCCTTAAGTTGGTGTGACACACTGGTTGCTAGTTTATTGCTGGTGTGTTTTGTAGATGATCTGGCAACCTGGAATGGCTTGATACCAGCTACCAAGTTCCAAAACATAGAACTATCACTAGCTTAGGTTTCATTTTCCGAGTGGAAGTCCATCCAGTATTTCCATACAAAGCATATGATTCCTGATCACAGTTTAACTCTCTTTTAGTGGGTTTACATGGTTTCATCCTTTTCAAATTGAGTTAATGGACTCATCCATTGTTAACATGTTCATCAGGGTCGTCCATCCGGTGATGCTTTTATCCAAATGCGTTCGCCCGACCGGGCGTTCCTGGCCTCCCAGCGCTGCCACAAGCGCAGCATGAAGGAGCGTTACGTGGAGGTGTTTGCGTGCTCCGCTCAGGAGATGAACATCGTGTTGATGGGGGGGACGCTCAACAGGAGCGGCCTCTCGCCGCCACCATGTAAGTTACGACGTAAGTGCCGCTGGGCTCTGGGGCTGCTTCTCTCAGCTGTGTGTGCGGGTAGGTGGCGCTTCACGCCTTCCTGTTTTTTCTCCTTTCTTTCACTCATTCATTTATTCATTCATTCATTTGGTGGGTGTCCTGTACGGATTTGTCACAAAGTGGATGGGAATGGGAAAAAGGAGCAGCAGGAGTTTGTCGGGTGATTGTTTTTGTGGCCATTCAAATCTGAAGAGTTACTCAGACACTTTTCCACAGCAGGGGAATGAAGGGCTTTGATTTTGGGTGATCTGTGGAATTCTCCATTCATTTTGCATATTTTACAAACACCATAATGTCACCAATTACATTTGTCACCTTCTGGCAAACCCAAGGTGTATAATGAAAAGACAGATGTGGAGTAACTTTCTTTTGGTTGTAGTTGTCGTGTAGTTTTCTCTCTTCTTTAGTTCTAGTTTTGGATAGATCGTCAGGTTCTTAACTTTCCCACCCTAACAACCACCAACAGCAGCAGGTATAAGCCACAGCAGGCCCCAGACTGACCCCACAGCCTGTGGGTATATCCTGCTGTGTGTTCTGCTGTTAGAGGGGGAGGGAACATACCTGACTTTAGCTGAATTATAGTGGCAGAAATGGGTTCTTCTGTGTTCACTGCATGCATTGTGAATGTCTCATTATGACAGAGTGTACATGAGATCAAGGTTATGGTCGATATTTCATTTGAATCTTGGAGTTTCTTTATTGTATTTAACTGGTATTTTGCCAACTCGGTAAGCAGAATATTTTGGCACATTCAGTGTAATAAGCATAACACAACTGTAACATGATAGATAAGATTTGATAGATAGATAACTTATTTAGAAACAGCAGTACGCTGTATGGACAGGTTTTCAGTTTTATGCTTTAAAAATGTATTTTTTGTGTGTATAAGGTGGGCTTTTAAGGTGGCTACTGCTGGTGTTTTACTGCTGCCCCATGTTCCAGTTGATTTGCAGCGCATTGTTCATTGTTTGTGTAATGGCATGACTGCATGAGCCTCTGATGACAAACAATGAACAGGACATGGGGTGGAAATGGGCTGTGTAATTAAAAAAAGTCATTCAATGTGTAAAGCCCTCATTGCAACTTGGCTCACTGGCTTAGGTTCAGTCAGATTCACACCCTTTAATTGGTTGATGAAAATACCTTAATTAATCACCAGTCTTGTGATTAAAGAGTTTCTACAAACCTGATTTAATTCAGAATCACGCTGGTTGCCATAAAGCCTAAAGTATTCATTGGTTTTTACATGCTGTGTTAGCATAAACACAACTGAAGTGTATTTTGGGCTTAATTGACAGCTTCTGAGTCAAACAAAGATGTTAATTCCCTTAATAATTCTTTAATATCCCACCTCCCTAATTTTAGGTTTGTCCCCTCCATCATACTCATTTCATCCCGGGACGGCTGTCCTTCCTGCAGGGGCTGTTCTTCCTACAGGGGCGGTGCTACCTGTGGAGCCAGCAGCTATCTACCCCTCCCAGTTCCTGCTGAGTCCCCGCCCCCTGGCACCTACAACCGCTTTCTACCCTGCTAATAACCCGCTATATATGAACTACACTGCCTATTATCCCAGGTGAGGTTTATCACATACCTATTATTTTTGCCCAAGATAAACTTATTATGTCTTACCCCAGGTATAAGATATAGCAAGCTGTAATTATATTCATATAAGGTGTGGATGATAAAGACAAGTCTAATACCCTAGTATAAAAACTGCACATATTATTCAAAGGGAATTAGCTAAATGTAATGACTTTGTCTCCAAGACTGGATTGTGTCACCCAGGACTGGGTGCGTTTACAAGGGTAATAGACTATACAATCTGTGTCACACCCAATATATCTATAATGCCCATTTCAGTGCACAACATAGTGACCAAACTGGTTCCGGTATTGAGTGTATATATGGAACGTAGAGAGGGGAACTATAGTTCTATTTGCATGCAAGCATCAAAAACACATTTATTTAAAACACTTCACAATCAGTGGCAGACAGATGAGTGTTCGGGAAACTTTTAAAAACATAATCTTTTAGGTTCTTTTCAATAAAATTTGTGACACAGAATTTCACAGTTCACCTGTAATGCATTAAAAGCACATTTGTGATTTATTGTTAGTTTTACAACGTTTTTCTCCTAAATTTTATATATTTGTTGTCATACTAACCACAGCCCACCTGGCTCCCCCCCTAACATCAGCTACTTCCCCACCGGCCACACCCCTTCAGCTGGCTCTGTCCTTTCAGCCCCACCCACAGCACTCCTACGAATGCAAGGCCACGCCCACTCCCACCCTTACAATAGTGGGGTTAAAGAGATCCTCAGCATGGTACATGGATATCAGGTGAGTTTATAATATATATTTTCTTATTATAATACATAAACTCTTTTCCTTGGTAAGTTTAAAAAGAAACAAATAGCCAGTTAGCAGTTAGCGAAATATTGTAATTTACTGACAACGAATGAAGTATTGACAAGCTTCTACAAAACAATATTATTGAGCACCACTGATCCAATACAGGTCCTAGTTTGTTCCACATCATAAATTTTTGTGTGTGTGTGTGTGTGTGTGTGTGTGTTTATAGGCAGGGCAGGGCTGGATTGCAGGGAACATTGAGGTGTGTCCCGTGCCCTGCGGTGTTCAGCACTGAAGGTTTAGATGTTTTAGTGGGTTTGAGTAACAGGACAGCATAGCTGCATTGTCACACTCCCTCAGTGAGTGAAACTGGTTCCTCTGGTCTGAATTCCCTCACAGACACACACAGACTGAGCTAAGGTGCGGTGCTTTGACCTGCTGTAACTTGACTGCTGTTTCTGATCTGTTGCTGGTCTGTTGCTATGGGAGGCCAGTGTTCGGAGTCTGCTATTGTAGATCAAGAGTCATAATACATAAACTCACACTTTCATGTTTCTCTTTGTGTGAAAACCTGCAGTGGTCTTGAAAGACGCTGCCAGCACACAAAAACAAACACATGTAATATAAGGGGGTTTATGTTTGTGTCCATGAGGTTTTATGCTGAGGGCCGCAGTGTGATCACAGGGTGCTTATATATCATCATAACAGCACACTAGGGAGTGTAATATTGCTTTTATACAACAGTATGCAAATAAGAAAAAATCAAGGAACCATCTTGTATGTGGAACTTTCTAATGCCATGGATTCAGGATTTGTTTTTTTTTTTAAAAGCTGTATCCAAGCCTCCGTAAAATGTTTTTTATTTTAGCAAGTGAAGGAGGGGCCCTAAGAATCAGAGTGTGTGGGGTGTGTCTGTGTCTTAAAAATCCTGCTTGAGGTTAAAGGGTGTGAAGGTTTCAGTGTTTCACCCAAAGTATGTGGACCTATGAGTTTATAGCTTAACCTGTGTGTTTATTTGTTTAAGCCCATTCATGCTGTTAACATTGAAGATATGGCATGTACACTGACCCTGTATGACAAATCTCAGCTCAACTCTTGAACATTTTTCTCCAACAATTGATCGTCCATTAATAACCTTCTATTACTAATTTCCAACTATCATTTATTAATTTAGATATTGTTTTGGGCTGAAAAGTTGACTTATTTGCGGTATAAACAGATTTTATGTTTAAATAGTTAAAATAACTAACCAGTAGCAAGATTTAAGTTAATATGTGTTATCCTGTTTGTGGTCTAGTTAGAACTTGTAAAATAAGATTTACAAAACATTCTTGCAGTGTTTAGCAATAATAAGGTTGGTATTGTGCATTTTACATAATTTATAATCTATTAAGTACCACACAAAATATTTGACACCATAAGAGTTAAATTGTTTATTGAGCTGTCTGTTTGTATAATGAACACATTATAAATGCGTCATTGGCTGCTGGCATGTACAGCCACAATTTGTGTTTCCCAAGCAAGCTGTAAATTTGACTCAGGCATTTACTTGTTAGTCAGTAAGAAGGCTCTCACTTATTTGAGGTGGGGCTTATTACAAATAACGAGGCATAATGTTTCTCTTGAGTAAAACTAATTTCTTTCTTCTTTAGCATGGCAACAGTGATGCCTTCGTAGCTCTCCCCTCCATACTGTCAGCCAAGCAGCCTATTGGAGACCAGTCTGTAGGAGGCGGGACTTATCTTGACTTGCAGTTGCTTTAAGCCAATCCAATCACAAGGCCACGCCCCTGTGGAGCATGGATTCAACAAACCCCTCAAAACAAAGCAGTTTATGCCATTCCTTAGATAGCTATTTATATGAAAATTTTAAAAAGAAATATGTATTTTGACATTTATATTGCACATTGTTTTTTATGCATTAGAGCTAATATTCTACTCAATGTTTGTTGCTGAAGTCAAATATGTGTTTGTGAGAGTTTGTATGTGTGTGTACATGCACATTCTGTGATGTTCACTCAGGAAATAGTTCCTCAAATCAGGGTTGAAAGATTTTACCTGCTGCATCATGACTTTCACTCATACCATAAACTTAAGCCAAAGGACTAGGAAATAAAGTGTGTGTGTGTGTGTGTGTGTGTGTGTGTGTGTGTGTGTGTGTGTGTGTGTGTGAGAGAGTGTGTGAGAGAGTGTGTGAGAGAGTGTGTGAGAGAGTGTGTGAGAGAGTGTGTGTGAGAGTGTGTGTGAGAGTGTGTGTGAGAGTGTGTGTGAGAGTGTGTGAGAGAGTGTGTGTGAGAGTGTGTGTGAGAGTGTGTGTGAGAGTGTGTGTGAGAGTGTGTGTGTGAGAGTGTGTGTGTGTGTGAGATAGTGCCTGTATCTCCCTGTTGATGTGACTCTACCACAAGTATGTGTAAATGTGTAGAGACCTTCTTAAGCCTTTATTCTTTTTCCTTAAAGGTTTTAATTTGCATGATGAAGTTCAGAGCTAGCTGTTAAAACATGTTTACAACAGTCGCCAAATCCTTACACCACGCACTGTGTAGTGTGTGGATATCTGCAAGTTGTAGTTCTACGATAGTCATTTTGCCATATTAACTCAGAAGCTAAATCAGGAACAACTCATAACTTTTGTGCATTTTGTGTGTGTGTCAATGCATCAAAAATATGTGTTGTCTTTACTCAATGTACAAAATTATATAGAACGTGCTAGTCAGTGTGTGAATGATGTGTTGCAAATGTAACCCAAATGATAAGTCGATGATGTGTGTGTGTGTGTGTGTGGCTGTGTGTGTTTGTGTGTGTGCTTTTACAAGCACCGAAATGCATGCGTGATTATTTACTGCACTCAGAGAGTGTTTTAGGCCTGATGTAATGCACACAGGTGTATTTCACCCATTGTGTATTAAGGAGAGTGTTTGTGTGCATTTGATGGAATGTGAATAGGTTTGTTTTGTACCTGCAGCTGTATCTTGTACCCCATGTTTGTTTGTTTATGCCAAATGCCTTGTTTGTTATACTCTGTGCTTTTTTAAATACTAGTGAGTAATTTGCATGTTTAGGTTTTTATAAACTGTAGGACTTATACAACAGTAAAATAGTGTGATTTATTTGTACTTAGTACCCACACATGCCAACAGAGTGACAAAAATACAAGTGAAAAAAATAAGTGAAGCAAAAATACTATTGTACTTATTCATGTTACCAGTCTTTTACCATTATATCTATAGTTCATAAACTCATGTAGAGAAAGAAATCATAAATTTGGCTGTTTGGAGAAAGTATTATTTTATTTTGATATTTTATATTAATTTAAAATAAAGCAAAATATAACAACATTTTTGAGTGATTGAGTGACTGAATCGTTATGTATTTGCATTTTCTAGAAAAGTTAGAAGTAACCAAACTACGTTAAATAGATTCTATTTCAGTGTGATTATATCAAAATATTAACATATGCACTGGTCTTCTTTATAATAGTTACGTTGTAAACCAGAAAATACAGAAGTTTAGATTTTGTTGCTGCAAGATTAAATCTGAAATGCATATTTAATGCCCTCTAGTGGGCAAAAGCGACCTTTAAAACTTCATCTGTCCTCAACGCGCTTTCGGTACCGGAAATTTCCTTTATTTTTATATAACAAAGATTTATATAAAGTTATATAAAGAGCGATGCAATAGGTTGTTATATAAAACTGTTATTTTTATATGAAAACTGTATTGTACGGATAGCAGTAAAAGTTTACACAAAATATATATTACAAACATTGCATGACGTATGCACATGTTCGGAACAGAATACTAGTGTACTATTTACTGCATACTTTGCAGTATACACTGTATGCTTCCTACTAATTTTTCTAAAAAATAGTATATGTAAAGCAGTATATGTGTTATGTCAAATGTTTCAAACAGCAGTATGAAAAATAGTTGATTGACATAATTTTATAATGTAAGTTCAGTGACTCTTGGCCTTCTTAGGATACAGTGTCCTTACAGTTTGGCAAATGTAGTAGGTCATCCAGATATCCCTTGCATGCAGGAAATCAGTATAGTGTGCACAGTATACATACTGCATACTACATAAAAATAAGAGTAAGACAATAGTATTCTATTCCGTACACAGCCAAATATACAGCAGGTTTATACAGTGACAGGTTTAAGGCGAGTCTGACCCATTTAAATGATCTGTGGCCTTTTTAACCCCAAACCCAATAAAACCTCAAACATAAAACATTTAAGAAAAAAATATGTTTAAAGAATTATTAAAATGTACCATTCATTATGCAAAGGTAATACATTTTACAGGGTCATGCTGTCAACTGAATAAACAGAGAACAAATGCTTTATACACTGCTATGTAAATGTTAAAATAATTTGCAAATCCTAGAGGTTTGTTTCAGGTCCAGTGTGTTGATGATATTAGTGCATTGAGTAAAGGGCTCTTTAGTCCAATTAGGTCTTGTTGTCTGTAAGCAGTTGTCCTGTTTGTTTGTGTACGTGTGTGTGTGTGTTATCTCAGAGTTCTGTCATTAACAGAGCCCTCAGTAGTTTCTCTCTATCCATCCGCAGATCTTCAGAGCTTCACAAACACACACAGAAACATGTAAGTAAAAAACACACACAGAGAAGCACAGATTAAACCATGCAGACAAATGTATGAACAGAGATAAAACAACATCGACAGATGGAAAAAATTGACAAACATGCATACCAGAAGAAAGATATGAATAATCTGAGACAGACAGACAGATTATCTGTTAGGGGTGGAACACAGTCAAAAATGACAAAAACTGTGGAATTTAAAAACCTGAATCCACAGGGGAAATCTGGGGTTCAAAGTTCAAAATTTAACACAATCAACAAACTGTCCTATGACTCCAGACTTTTTTTAGGTCACTAATCAAATGTAAGCAAATATGTGACATTCATCCTGTTGACTCAATTGTACAAAGGGTCAGATTTTACTGCTTGTGTAGAAACTCACAAATGCTATTATGGAACATTCTCAAATTATGCTGGAATACATGGATCACCAGCTTGAGTGTGTGCTGTCTATACAGCAAAGCAGGACATACTAAACATGCTGATAATAGCATCTGTAATGAGAATAACCCATTAAATTGCAAACATCTATTTGATTCATTAAATGCAAAACAGAAGCAAAATAAACGTGGACACAGGCTTTTGAAACCCACTGTATACACTATACAGGCTTTAGAAACAGTCTGTGTGTTGTGTGTGTGTGTATTACCTCTGTGTTTGTGTAGTATAGGGTAGCAGGTGAGGTACAGGGCTGGGGTAAAGCAGTGGAGAGTTAGAGTGCTCTAACCGAGAAGCATCCTTCTGCTATAAAGAGAAATAAAAAATCTACCTGTATTTTGGAAATCTCCCACATAGCCACACAAAATACACACATATACAGTACAAATAAGTATATAAACAATAATCTTATGCAAAACTACAATTCTGAGAATAATCTTGCCATCAGCATAACCGTTAAAAGGAAGTTACCGGTGGATATATTGGTGGCTGGATCTGTTTGTCCAATGAGCTGTTTGATGTAGATTTTCCCATACTGCACTGGGAGGAGATGGCTGCAAGTGCTTCTGGGAGGTCATCTTCATCGCTATGGTTACTATGTGAAAAATGACAGCATTGAGTATATTTCAACAACTAAACATTTAAATTAAACATCTCCAGAAGATAAAAACCCTCTTTTGTCATGTGACTCACAAGCTGAACTGTCTGACAAGCCGTTTGCGTCGGTCCACTCTGGGCTTTTCTATATTCAGACTGCTTGATCCTGAATCCTGTGATGAGCTGGGATACCTGATAAAAGAGTCAGTGAATACAAAAGAGGCAACACACATTGAGTTGACTAACCCAGAGACAATCTGAAGTTTATACCTGCTGTCAGTTTGGTCTCCGCTTGAGGAGTTACCCTTTGAGGCTCCGCTATCACTTTGGGTGGTGCGCTGCAGTTGGAGAGAGCAAAGAAGAGGCTGTGGATCACCTCACTGTTACTGTCACATCCTCATTCTGTAACCTTAATATTTGTGCTGAATATACTCCCATACAGTCATATTTTCCTTGCTATATAATCAAGCTAAACCCAACTTTAGGTGGTTTCCAACTGGTCAGGGAGGGTGATTCACTTATGTAATCGCTTGTAGCTAAGCTACTAGGGACCTTATTAAGCTAGTTAGCCATTTTTGAACCGGCTGTCAATACAGACAGACAAATGAACTTCACATGAGCTGTTGTGAATACAGTGACATGTTTATACAGTAACTGAAAGGATTTACTTTCGAAATGCTGCTCTTGAGATGTTCCTGCAAAACCGCAGGGGAGGATGGAAGACTTTTCTCAGAAAGAGGTTTTTCCTCTGCCTGCTTGTATTTGAAAAGAAAGAATGTAAGAAATCTAATTTTCATGGCTCAGATAACATTTTTTCTAAGACACCATGATCTCTGTGTAGCCGACCATGTTGATGTTGATGTGAAAGGCTGGCCAAAGTGCAGGTTCTGCTTCTAGCTGGTGCTGGCTGTGCAAAGCTCGATCCATCTCATCTGTGCGTCCAGGAGACACGACCCAAGCCTCTGATATAACCAACACATAACAATACATATTCTGATCTTCATCAGCAGCTCACGTTAAAGAGTAAACTCATCCATTTACTGACCCTCATGTTTTTCCAAACCTGTATAAACTCATAGCGTGGAAAGTGGGATTAACATGAGGGTAAGAAACGACGTGATAACTACAGCAATGTTAACTACATTGGTTAACACTAACTTCAACATTTGCTATTTAAAAAATCTTAAGATGTATCTGTTACCATAACACATTAACTAATGTTAAAGCTGCAGTCTGTAACTTTTGCTTCTCTATCACAATTTCTGTTTGAAACATAAAACTGGAAGTTATTGCAAGTAATTTTCTTAACATGAATGACAAGTTTCAATTCAAGTAACTGCTAGTTCAACGTTTAACAACCTGAGCAGCCACACATGGGAGTAACCAGAGTTACTTTCGGTCCATGACATAACCACGCAAACAAATGATCTCAAACTGTCATTTCCCGCGAAATCGGACCGGACAGCTCAAATTATAAATCGTTATTATAAACTGGTTTTAAACACTTATATTCTTGTTCGTTGTTTTTGTTTATTGTTAACCAAGAAGTTACAGATCGCAGCTTTACCGAATATAACCTTATGTTACTGATCATGTAAATTTAGGGTAAACTATTAACTTAAAAAAAGGACTTTACCTCATTTATTTCACTGTATTTATATCCTTAGTTTTAAGCACAACTCACTAGGTTTAGCAGTTGTGATGCATAATGCTTCTTGTTTTTCGTATCCATGGTGATGGTAGCAGCGATGTTTTCTAACAGAAAGCGGAGCTTCGTTTTCATCCACGCTGAACCTACGATTGTCTGCGCTGCTCAGAGGAAAACTACAGGACACAACACAATTTGAATACATACAACAGCCACATATTTTAATGGTGTATGGCAGGGAGAAACAGGGAAAACGCACAGGCCTCAGTCACATTGCATCTTAATTAAAACTATACAATGATGTCCAGTACAAGTCAATACAAACCTGAGTATATATTTACCGATTCATTGTAAGGCAGAATTACTTTTTACATGAATAGTGATGGTAAAATGACATGCTGAAACAATCACACACAGATTTAATAAGAGGGTGCTTGTGAAAGTAATTTTAAGGGATGTAGCAAGGGTAATTGTTTATGCAAATGAAGTTGCTAAAGAGAAACGAACACATTTTCTAATTGCCGATGTTAATACTAATACGGGAAGCAAATGCCAAGGGTTTACAGTCAATAAAACAGTGAGTCGATTAGTGTAAACACATTTATTAAGGCAGGTCTTATTGCAGCAGTCCATAATCATTATAAAGCCCCCCTTTCACTCCATTGCTATGATTGAATGAGTTTTTAAGAGGTTCTAAAAGGGTTTCTGACTTACATATGTAATGATGTAGAAAAGTTATTTCATCTGAAGAATTTAAATTAAGTAAAGCATTTATTAAAGGCTTTAGAATGCTTGAATGCACTTGTTGGTAAACAATGAGGCGTTTGATTTGGTATATCATATAACTGATTTGCACAGTAAACTTTAACCAGTAGCCGGAACTTGCACATATCTACCCATAGACTAGACAACGCAATATTCAAAAATGATACAATAGGCAATACCACAGAACAGTGGTGCTCAGTTTTGCTTCTAAAGTTTCCAACACAGCTGTCTGTAATTTTTAAAGACCTCAATAAACTGGATCATGTTTCTGATTACAGTAGAAACCTTCAACAGCACAACTGAGCAACCCTGCTCTATAAAACAAAGCCAACAGCAGCAGTTACATATTTTGACATCATCTTTGTTACATAATTTGCTAGTTCTAGAGTTTTTCATGAGCCAAAAATTAAATCTTTGCATGATGCAAAACACTAAAAGCTATAAACATGTCAAAAGTCAAGATTCCATTTGATTGGATGATGCACGTCACATGACAGGATGACAGGTGAACTGATGGATGCTGCAATGTGGCCGCATGAGACTGCAGGTGAGATGGGTTTGGACTGTGATGCAGAAAGATGGAACAGCAGTACTCAGGGGTCTCTATTAGGGGGGTCAGCGGGGTCATCCAAACATTTACATGCTCAAAGTGCCGTCATAACTTTGTCTCTGTGCACCACTGACACACTTCTGCCACCGCACTCATTTAAATCTCTCTCACCAAACCCACTGCTGCTCGCAGGGGGTCTGTCCACATAGGAGGGTCTAAATCACACACACATGCACATGCAGGTGAATCACATGAGATCTGACACACACACGCATGACATTAGCGCTGCATATGCCAACATTTTTAGACTTTTACTGTCAATGCGTCTGTCAATGCATTACTGTCAATGCATTAATTAATACAAAATGTCATACAAAAAAATGACCCCAATGTATCACCCACATGTGAATTAAGGCTTTTGTCAGGAAACAAAAAGCTTGACATAGGCCTATAGTATTAATTTGATTAATAAACATATATAATTATTTGATTACAAATTTTAATCAACGGACATAATTTTTACTAGGCTACCTTCCCGGGTTTCATGTTTGTAATTAAATCCATACCTGTGTGGTGGCGGAACAGGTCCCAATTCCATTGGCTGTATGTATAAAGGACTGGACGGATGTGATCTTTTCCAGGGTTCCTGTGCAATGGGAATGTTGTGTGTATACTAGAGGAAAACAGAAAAACTGATATGAATCATATGAATAAAGTCTTTTGCCATTTACTCAATAGACACCAGCCTACGAAATAGCAGCGTGCTTAAAAATCATACTAGTTTAATTTCCCTACTCAAATGCTTGTTTTTCAGTGTTATTTTGCTTAAATGCAAAGTTCTTCATGTTTAAATAAGAAAATCCACGTGTTTAATCACAATCATATAAAGGAATGGGAATTTTGAAACGTACCAGTTGTGAGCTTGGACTGGCCTGAGCACTGCAGAACAGAGACGGATAATTTTTATCAGACAAGGACAACAAAGAAACCATTAAGTCAACTTATAAGCTGACTTAATTATTACCATTAAGTATATCAGAGCTCATTAATGTGTGACTTTACCTAAGATGTGGATGTTTCGCTGGAGTGATGGCTGTGGGAAAACAAAAACACTCCAAAATAAATGACTTGAACTAAAGCAGTATTTAAAGGTTGTAGGGTCAGATACAGGGTTAAGATGGAGATTATGTGTGTGGGACACAGTAGGAAAAGCTATTGAATGGAGAAACAGCATATGGTACACAGACCTACCCTTGCCCAATGACTGGGCTCGTGATGGGTATCTTTTACTAGGTCTTCTCTCAAAAGTGCTCGCCCTTCTGACTTTACCACTATGTGTGGCCTGATATTCTGTCCGCCCACTTCAAACATGCAAAAACAAAATGATACTTTTTAAAAATCGCTATCACTTTAAATGTCAACACACCAAGCATGCATGTGTGCTCAAACCTGAATCTGAACCGTGAGCCCAGGCGTGTGAAGTCACTGCGGCTGTTCCTGGTCTGGGTTGGCTGTCGAAGCCGGAAGAAGGCGTGGCTTTCTACCGCACACTTCCATAAGTGCTTACATTCTTGAGAACTCGACAGCTGAAACATGAACGTATGCTCCTGCTCTCGGCTCTGCAGACATAAACGTACATGCACATATACAAAAAGTACTTTGAGAGCACTTCACAGTATAGAACAGGAATGTCTTTTACCTAATTGATAATATAATGAAAAAACTGTCTTAAAATAAAGTCATTCTACATAATCATCTCTTGCAAATGACTCAATGTGTCTGTTTGACAGACAGGTGTTTTGGAAAGCTTTTGGTTATCTCTGTGAATGCTATGCTAGAAGTGTTTACACCCTGTGCTAATAAGTCTGTGCACTTAGTCAAATGCACTCCCCTGTGAAAATGCTGATGTTGGCAAGATATTCACCACAGTTTTTCAGTTGTTTGTGCCTTAAGTAAATGTCAACAGGTGGATCAAAACAATCTATGCATTAGGCCTTTCAGTGTAAATGCAGTTTAACAGACAGTCAGACATGTTTAATATGAATCAAACAATAATACTGAGAAGTTAAAAAATAACGTCCTGCTCTTAATCTAAATTCATTTCGTGTTTTTATTACTTGTTTACTTAAAGTTTTAGTTAAATTATTTAAGGCCTGAAAGTTAAGTGTCAATATATTAATTTAATATGTTAATATTTGTATTCATACTTAATCTTTTAAATAAATGAGTTCAATAGCATAGTTTGTTTTTCTAAATTTAATTTAGCATCATGAATGAATTGGCATCTCACTGGTGTTGGTATCAACTATTGTGGAAACTGTGTCACTCTAATGTCTGTATGTACTCTGTGACCTACAGTATGAAATCCCACAGGAGTGACTGCAAGTCTGTGCATGTAAATCCCACCTGCTCATCATCTTCCACCACTACTAGAGTCAGTCTGTTCTTCTTGAAGTCAAGACGGGTTATTTTGGGCCTGATTGGAAACATTTAAATACAGATCTGTGATGAGAAAAACAACAGCACAAATGACAGAATAGTGATGAGGGATAGACTGAACGGTGTGTGTCTGTGAATCTCACCAAAAGAAGAGACCGATTTTACTGGATCCCTCAAACACTAAGATTCCCGTCGGTGTGAGTCCAAGGGCGTATTCACCTCCATCCCGACCCTGTGTGAAAAAGCAGTATAGAGCAGCTCACAAATATATATATATGTGTGTGTGTGTGTGTGTGTGTGTGTGTGTGTGTATACATGTATATATACAAAATTTATGTGTGTCTGTGTGTCACTTCACTTCACTTATTAAACATATGAAAGAATGAAAATAAATGTAGCTTTATACTCTTAGCATAATGGAACCCCTGAAGTCTTTACATGTGTATAAAAATTAATGACATAGCAACTAAAGTCAAGAAGAAAGTGACGTCACCTTCACAAAGTGCATGTCCACTCCATACATCTCCAGCCACTTGCACTTATTCAGAAAATTCAACTCTGCTTGAGAAGGACTCATTCCCCTGCAGAGAGACGCAATTGTGAATAACAAAAGCTTATGAACACCATGAGCCATCAACCAGCCATCACACCTTATCAAGACCCCCTTAACTACAGTAACCTGTTACATCATGGCTATAATACAACATCCCCCTCTTTGCTAGCCTGCCAGCATCTGCCATATGTCCCACAGAGTACATCCAAAATGCTGCAGCTATGATTGTTTTTAACCTCTGGAAATCCTGTCACATTAAACCTCTACACTCTGCTCAGATCGGTACACTGACTGTCGGTATTCACTCAGTTTCTGCTAGAATTCATTCAGTTCCTTCACTGCCATTGTTTCTGGCTGACACTGATGACAATGGCCTGGCCCTGACAATTTTCACCCTCCAACAATCTTCATTTGTCTAATTCTAGAAACTTTCTCTGTTCCTTCTTGCTCATCAATAGTAGAATACAAGATCAAGGACACCCAGTACTGGTGATGTCAGCTAACACTAGTAATATTTAAACAAAACCTGGACTGAAGCTATGGTGAACTATCGCACTGACACAAAACACTCATGTATAAACAAACATCCAAGCAAAAACTAAAAGAACAGTTCAGCCCAAAAAATATTTTTAGTTTACTCGCCCCAACGTAATTTCACACTCACATAACTTTCGTCTATGGACCAAAAAAACGTGTATTTTGAAGATATGCATACTGTATATTATTTCATTTACAAAGCTATAATTGCTGCAAGACTTGAAAAATAACACACATACAACTGTGCTTGTTACAGAAATATAAGTGTGCTCATTTGGCCTTTTCCCCTACAGCTTACCATCCACAATCACCACAAATTGTCAATTTAGGGAAAAATCTGCCTTAAGTTTTTAAATTGTCTAATTTTTACCTCTTTTTTTACTACAAATGCATCATTTTCAGTACAAGGTCATCTTGAGGGTTTGATCTGTAGTATCTGAGCATGTACAGTACAGTATGTACAGTAGACTTTGAATTTGACCTGTGTTATCAGCAGTTGCCACAGCAAGACAGATTAGTGTATGTGGTTCTGGTTCAGGGCGTGTGTGAACACTATGAATGAAGCTGTCTTGATTTAGTTAACAGAGACTGAATCTGAATGGGTGTAATACTTGTAAGGACTTAAAACACACACTTGCTGTGTTCTGTCCAACTAACAAAGCGACAAATGACAAACTCGCTCCATTTTCAATCTAAATTTCTGTGCTGATGAGCTGCAACCACGGCTTAGTTTCTACTTTCATTGCATTGCACTGTATAATTGGTCCAAAATTCTGTTCTGTAATTGACTGACAGAGATTTTGTCACTTTGCATAATAGTTTCGCTTTCAGTGTTTCAGCCTGTCATATGGCCAAAAGACCATGTTGCCATGCTACTAAAATGCATAGGTATATAACTCGCTGTCTAAGGTGGACTTACCTAAACTCCACCCATTTTCGGAAGATGTCCCCCTCCATGATCTCTGTCTGTTTTGGGGAAAAACGAAACTCTGACACCAACACAACAGAATGTTCTAATGGGTCACAATCCCCAAGTTCACCTATTAACACACAAATTAAAAAAAATGTAACAGAAAACTTAAATAAAGAAGCAAAATGTTTCTGTTCAATATGCAAACACATGAACAAAATAAAACAACTCACTCTGTAGGCAATATGCCCCAAGCTCCACAGACACATCATAAGGACATTTTAACCTGTTTAAAAAGAAGGAGAGATTTAATGACCCACAAAACATCCTGTAAAAGTGTTCATAGACTATAGAAGTTAATTTTTAACCACAGGTTTAATCAATACAGTTTTTAAACTATTGTCAAAATCCACTTTGTCAAAATCTGAGATGACAAAGACCCTGTGTTCATGTAAGAGTTGTGGCCCCTGTGTGTGAAACTGTGTCGGAGAGTATCTGTGCTCTTAATTTAGAAGCTGTGTTGGTTCTCATCAAGAGTATCTTTTATTAAAAAGGAGCAGAGCAGCACCCAGGAGACCAGACCCAGATTATACACACTGAAACAGCTTTTTTTGGACCCTAGCAGAAAACCCTGCTGCACTGTGTGTGTGTGTGTGTAACAGAGGGTCAGAGGTGTGATAGAGGGCAAGGAGGAGGATATTAAAGGACCCTTCTTTGTTGTCTGTGTGTCTGACTGTGGGGTAAGTGTAATTTCTTACTTGCCAGACAGTATGTCTTGTCTAAGCTGCAGTACAAAGAGATACCTGCAAAAAGCAATTACACAGTAACAAATATTGCAGTTAAAACTCTTTCTTTTATGAATTTAAGAGCAGATGTGCAAAACCACATATTGTAAAAATCCACCAGTCATAAGCTTATGTTTCAAACAGAGACAGAGCCCAACAAAATGAACCAGAATGCAGGGGTATAAAGACACGTTTTAAAACATTTCATTGTCTTGAAAACACAACATTCAGCAAAAAAAAAGAAATTACAGCAACACATGACACAACAGCCAAAGGCATCTGTCTGCATATGTTTAGCTGTGATAGTGGTGCTTCTCCGAGAGGGATTTTAGTGTGCAAACTTTCTAATAGCTGAAGCACAGCATGCTGTCCACAAACTAATTAAAACAACATCATGACAAATTAAAAATAACAATGTACATTCTGATAAACTAGTTGAGCATCATGATCCATCCTCAAAAGAGCTTTACAAGAACATCAACTAAAAATAAGTACAGAAACGCAAATGAAAAAGCTTCAAAAATCAATCATAACATCTTTATGTCTGCTTTTTGGTTGCACAAGGAACAAAGCACACAATACCTAACTGCAGTTCTCCTTTACCTGGTAAATTCTTCACGAAGGTTATTGGGTTCTGATGAATAGAACTTAACTCTGAAAAACAATCTGTATGGCGGTCCATCTTTGACAAAGAGAAAGTTTTTATAAGAAAAAGACTGAAATTACAATGAAACATACAACCAATGTCAATAATTCTGTCAGTCAATTACCACTATGAAATCTGTATGTAAGCTTTAAAGTAAGAAAGGAAAAGAAAAAAACCTTCATAGCTATGAACCATTGTTGTCATAGAGACAGCTTATGTTGATTCAGTGTGACTCAACGGCTTTTAAAAGTGTTGTAAAGTCTTCTGAGGGGTTCTATAGTAATAATAATATAGAAAAGCCGTAAGATATTACATTAATAGCCTTTTTATTGTTAACATGTGCACGTAAGTTGCATAAAACAAATGGCCAGATATTTTCAATATTTGTTAATGTCATGTTCTCTCTTTGGATAACCGCTAGGGGCGTGTCTTTTAAAACTATACAGTGGAATTGGCTCTAGTCACACCCATACAGAAAACACTTTTAGACACTTGTCACCAGTCACTACAGCAACAGTAGATTACGAGCCCAAGGTCATCAGCCATCTGTGACCAGCCAGCTCAACAACTCATACCCTCATGCAATACCCGAGTGTGTGTGTGTGTGTCTCATTACTACTTACATCTAATCTGCTTCTTTATAGGCTTGGCTGCATCCAACCAGTGCTGTAAACATAAGAAAATGTGAAGCAGAGTGTGGGAGAAAGTGGGAGGGAGGGAAAGTAACAGAGACAAAGAACACAGAGAGAGTTTGTTATTAGTCTCAGGAAATGGAAATCCTGTTGTTCTGATTGATGTTGAGTGGCTTTTTTACACTGACAGTCTTCATTCCTCATTTCTGCTGCAACAGCAGCAGCTTATAAAAAAACAGGTCACTACCACACACACTCACACACGCTTGTTAAGCGTCACTCACCGCAACCTGCTCTGGGTCCATGAACTGCAGGCCAAAGTAATCAGCCTCCACCAGATCCAAATGATACATAATCTGATCAAACAGATCTTGTCCCCTGGACTGTTTCTGAAAGGGACACATTTAAAGCAGGAATGAATCACCAAGTGCAGAAGGCTCAGGGTTTCAAACCGATCTAGTGGCAGTTTAAGGGGACACCTGCAGAGCGTGTCCTCAGCAGGAAGTTGCTCCACCTGCAGGGCTGATAGTCCTGATTAGACGCAGTGACATACATGCTACATTTATTTTCATAGGCGCTCACACAGATCCTCTCTTGCAAAAATTATGAGATCTCATCTGTGACACTTTGAAAAGCCGAAGATATATCAAAAATACACTTCTTGTTTTGATGAGCAAGGCCTCACACAACCAAACACTCCATAAGCTTTTCAGGAGATAATCTTGTATTTGGTATGTTTAGTTTAGTTTTAAGTTCTATCTACTGTACTGGTTTGTTTCTTTTAACTTTTGTTGATTTGAGGATGTTGTTTGGTGACAGGGGAGCACAAGATTTCAACAGGATAAGGCAGGAAGTCCCTTTTATGGCCACAAAAACAAATTTTCCATGAGTGGAAGTCATTCACAATGTTCAGAATCCTAAAGTTTCTACAGGAAAAAAAGAAATTTGTCAATTTGGACATGCTTAGAAACGCACATTATTTTAATGTTTCCAGACCGTAGGGTAAATAACACGCTAATAAAAAAGAACCACTGATTTAGGGGCCACTTAATGTATTTAGACACTTGAGCACCTTTAAGATGACTTTCACTACAGTGTCTTAAGTGCCCAAATACATCTTAATCCCATAATATGCTGGATAAACTATGAAAATCAACTGCCTTGACTGAGTTCAATAATACAATCACCTCAAGGGCTGCAAAATTGACAGAGCTTTCCTTTGGCTTTTAACATTTAGTCTCAATGACCTAATAGATTGACATTTATAAAGCTTCACAAAGCACACACACTAAATCCTTAAGACAGATGAAAACATATATAAGGTGCACACAGAGCAAGGCTGGTGTAAAAATAGCTTGAAATGTCAAAGCAGAGTGGCTGGATTTGGGACACACCCTGAGGGGGGTGGGAGTGGCTATTATTTTACTGATACTAGCTGCTGTTCAAACTGACCTACTGTACAACCCTTAACACATATACGACAACTCGCTTTCTGGAGCTTACCTTTACCAATATACACAAAACTCTACAACTAAACTGATCTGGTTAGATGGTAGATGACATGAAAACATGGTCAAATGGAGAGTGGTCATATAAGAAATTTCTAAATGCCCAGACACGCAAAAGCTTCTTTATAAGTCAAGTTCATACTTGAACGGCACTGACATTGCTTGACTATGAATCAGCAAACAGCAAAATTGTGATTTTAACATACAACCCACAACAATAACATGATCTTCAGGTGCCTACACTAAAAATATAAAGTAAAAGTTCATTGTTAAAATAAAATACAGTGAATGACTCCACCAAATTTACAACAAAACTACAACAAATGTCTAAGAGTTTAAAAGAAGACAATAAGCTGTGAAATGAATGAACACAAATTAACTATCGACTGTCAAAGTGATACATTTCATATTTCTGGACATGACTTGCAAAAGAGGGAGCAAAGGTTAAGCGCCTAACTGGTTTATCGACCTCGGTTAACAAATTGGAAATTATTTCTGGGAAACATTTTTTCTGACTATCAGTGAGGAATCTCCGTGTTTAGTGTCTCTGTAATAGTTTCACTTCTGTGAAAGCTCAGGTTTGTGTGTGACAGGTTTAGTGGTCGCAACAGGCGGGAAGTAAACAGGAGGATGAGTGCACGACCACCATCTGTCCGCCTCTTAGCTGCTGGGACGGGACCCAACAACGGGGAAGCCCACCCGACCACACTGTGACAGTTACCACAAACAGCCGGCTTGACGAAACTTAACTTTACACTTAATTACTACATGCAGTCAAATAAAAACATGTGCGATTACCTTTAACGACTTGTCCCTGTATTGTTTTAACATATGTTCAATCATAAATCCCCCAAACACAAGCGGACTCACCGGTAACTCCACATTGACATCTGATCCGTCCAGCAGCAGGACTCTGCATGTGATGGCGTCTTTGCTGTTGCCCGCAGCGGGGATGTGGACTACGGCTCCCCCGGTCACTACAGTCGGTGCGTGGATCACCTGCTGCTGGTGCGCCTGAAGCATCGCGTTTGCGCCTCTGCCGGTCCCGTCCAGCTCGTCTGACGTCCGAAAACGTCGCTTTGACCGACGACTAAACGTCCTGCGCAGAAACCCCATCATCTTTTCCCCACGGGGAAACGTGCGGGGGACCAAACGGCGCTTTGGACAACCAGTGAAAAACGGCACTGATACCGGACCGCTAACGGCGACCCTCGGAAGGCATCCAGCTGTTTCCCAGGCTTTCCGTGACGGCAGCGTCTACCGGAATGAGCCGTGCAATGCAGCAGGGCAAAGTCGGGATACACCGACCTGTCACGGGCTCCGTCGCTTACCCAGGAGTACTACACAAAAACACGAGCACACCTGCCGCCCGCAGCGCCACGGCAAAGAACTCCTGTCCTTCCGCTCCCTTAATCCTTATCGCTGTAAAAAACGCGCTATCATTAAACTTTTCTCCAAGATCCAAGATC
Source organism: Ambastaia sidthimunki (assembly GCA_036877625.1). Taxonomy (NCBI): domain Eukaryota; kingdom Metazoa; phylum Chordata; class Actinopteri; order Cypriniformes; family Botiidae; genus Ambastaia; species Ambastaia sidthimunki. The sequence continues at coordinate 24,831 of JAZGTK010000405.1, forward strand.
TGTTTAATAATGGTGTGAGACCCCGGCGTTAGTTCTTGCTTTCTGTTGTTAACCGAAACTGGTACCTCTCCAGGTAAATCAACCAGAGGAACTGGCCAAGCAACCTGTTCTGCGCAAGCGTTAAATCTCCGCAAACTTTTTTCCTCTTCGGGTCACCGTGCACAAGGCAGCGCTACCTGCTGGTAAGCTAAACAGTGATCGATGTGAGCCATGATCGCTGACATTACCCAGCAACGACCAGAAATCAAAGACAGCCTTCATACAGTGCAATTGCGTCAAACTCCAGCTGCTATTAGGGAACAAAATGCGCCAATCGTCAGCATTTTACGCACGCACGTTTTCTATCCAAGCCCCGCCAGCCATCATGAATAAAAGAAGAGGCACAACGTGATATGAATTACACATTTTTATTTATTAACAGAGGTGAATTTAATTATTCTAATAGTGGCGTTGTTTGTTGAAAATAGCATTGTGTTAGACAGTGTGTAATGTATCCTATAAGCATGTGTGTCCAAGTGCTTAATGTTTTTCCTTGATCCGCACAGCTGTTAGGAGAGCCACAGCAAGAGAAGAGATTGTCCATCCATCTTCCAGTCTTCATCCAGGCACACCTGCTACTGCGTGCCCCCTTTTCCCTTTATTCATCTGTTGTTATTGACAGTCTGATCACAGTAGTGAAGCTTCTTTCTCCATGTCTGTATTTGTGAACACGCTCCTCCTGTCTCACCCTTTCTATCAGCTGTTAGGTGTTTGGCTTTGTTTAAATCTCTCTCTGTACACCCGCAGAATGGCTTCACATACAAAGCTGAACTGGCACTGAAAAACAAATGTATACATAGACACACACACACAGGTCCACAGGGGATAAATAAGGGTGTCTGGGGGTCAGTGGAAAAAAATACAAACAGATTTTCTTATGACATTTTAACCATTTATATAAACATGCAATGTGTTAAGTAATAATCTGTTATTATATAATTATAGTATGTAAAAAAAATACCTATTTTGAAGTATTAGAGAAAATATAATTTTATATTTATGAGGGTCTCTGGATTGATTGAGCTTTGGGGGGCTTGGTGTTAGGGTCCCTGGGACTGTAGAAATGTTAAAAACCCCTGGTCTAAATGATAACACAACTAATAGACTTGTATTGTGCAGTTGTACCGGCGTTTGAACCAGCATGGCCCTCTGTTGTCTCAGCAAGGTAATGATCTCTAAGGGATACACTGGCATTTCCCTCTCCATCAGTGTCAAGGCGGTCTCCATGGTGATCAACACACCTGTCCGCCCAATCCCGGCACTGCAGAATAACATTCTATCAGTGAGACACTTGAAACACTTATGTGTGTGTGTGTTGTGCTTTTAGGGTCCTTCACCTGCAGTGGACCATAAGAGGCATGGAATTCCCTCTCATACTTCTCATTGACTGGACAAAATCCAGGAAGTCTGAGGAATCCTCTGGTACCCCATGATCCGGCCAGGCAACATACTGTAAGTGAGTGATGGAACGCCGCTGTCCTGACTGTCAGAGAGAAAGGAGGTGACCAAGGGTGTAACAGAGACAGCAAAAGAAAATAAGATTGAATTTTTTTATTTACATACACCTTAATTGATATTTTGTAACATTATACAATAAGATTTTATTCATTAATATTAGTTGTAAATGTTAGGCAACAAATACAATAATTTATTATTGTTCATGTTAATTGTTAAACATGGAAAAATATTGATTAATAACTGCTATAGAAGTATTGTTCATTCTGTCACAAATATTAAATATTTATATTAAATAATGTTACCAAAAAATGAAACCTTACTCTAAACAGTTACCAATGTTTCTATAAGATAAACTTTACTGCCATTCTTTAAAAGCTGCTAGTTTAGTTCTTACTAAAACAGTTACATCACAGCCATAAACTACAATTTGCTACTCAATGGTGGTAGGTGGTTTAGGGATAGGGGCAGACTCATTCTAGAGAGCATTTGATTGGATAGTGCAACATGAGTCATCAGAATGTTTGCTGTTTTCCCAGAAAAGAAAACAATGTACATTTTCAATGCATACATCTACTAAAAGAACGTTTTTAATGTTTGTATATATACACTAGCATATAGATGGCTTTAAAGCTAATAGACATAAAAATCACCGAATTGTAATTTTGATTTAATGGGGTCTTTAAAACAGCACTTCAGCTAAGAAATGACGAAATACTCAAAATACTGCCATTAGTAATGTATTCCCCCTCCGTTCTACCAAGTGGGTGCAAGAGAAAGAAGTGATCGTTACATTCCACATCTTGAATAAATGAGTCACTGTCTGAGGGCCAAAGTGGAAAAAATAATTCACTTACTATGACAAATCGGGCACAAAGGAATAATTTGCTTACAAGCTGCAGGTTACAAACGCTCACACGCTGCCATTTTACCTGTAACCCCAATCATCATTTTTTTCCTCAACTGTCTCTTCATTTCTTTATTTCTCTAAGATCCACACACACCCTATACGGATGATGAATGTGTGATGTAACCTCCGTCTGCTGTCCATGCTCAGATTAACTCTCACCAACGGAGACAACAGATGGGTCTCGGTTTTCCAGCATTGATAGTTTGTTTGTGTTAGTGTCATTGAGTGAGTGTAGGAGCATGTATATGTATGGTCTTGTGCTCTTGACCACAGCGGTACGTGATCCATTTGCGGTTGGCGCCATCCAACGCACGCTCACACACGTTTACACATGCTTTCACAAAATGCATAAAGCCGAAATTTATACAAAACAAGCTCCAGTGTAAATGGTGGTGACAGAGCATGAGTAATGGCAAACATTTACATACGGAACACAGATTCAGCCAAAAATAAATCTGGGCTTGAATAAAAGAAGCATTAGACTATTAAATTGGTTCCCTGACTAAAGATACAACTGATGATACTTTGACAGAAAATAGTTTGAGGTTTTGATAATGGATATTTAGCGAGGGCTGGGATGTGGTAGCTGTAATTTGTTAAATGCAAGATTCTCTTGGTTTTTCATTACTGTATTTCACAGAAGTGCTTCCCATTAGTCCCTGTGCTGTTACCTTAGTATTTGTGAGCGTTAACTCTCTTGTAACGTATGCCAGGTTGCACTCCTCTGAGTGACAGCACACCTGAAGATACCCATAATCCTTCACTTCAGGAGGATGCGGCCAGTATTGGTGGCACTTGGTCTGTGTAAATGGAATTTTGATTATTGAGCACAACAAAATACATCTGTGCTCTCTCTCTCTCTCTTTCGCTCTCTCTCTCTTTTTCGCTCTCTCTCTCACACACACACAGTTTATTAAATCATCCCTTTGGAAAAGAATGCAGAGCGCGTGGTTACCAAGCAACAGTCAAGCCGAGCTGAAGGATACAGCAGTCACAATAAACCGTCCTTGGGGGACTGGAGGTGTGTGATTGGTGTCTGATGGGTATTGTCTGATTAGGTATCATGCATAAGTGTGTGTTAGCTTTAAGAGTCCCTGTTTGTATGTTTTTTGGTTTTAAGTGACATCATGTCACATAAGTGTTTGTGTAATATAATAAGTTATAGTCATATTGGGACATGCTGTATAAATCTGTATGTCATGCATGTGTTGTCAGATTTGTTACCCGTCCTCTCTCAGTCAGTGTGGTCAGCATGACCACAACACTGATGTTTTGCTCCCACATGCTCCTCCAGAAGTGTGTACAGGTGTTTGGCAGTGGACCCTGAGCCGCTATGTACCGCAACACACAACCTGCTGGTTCAGTCTGACACACACAAACAAACAATCTTACAACAGGTCTTTAAAGCTGCAATCTGTTACTTTTGTTACTTTACTGCCGTCTCTGTTTGAAACATAACATTGCAGGTTACTTGTGGAGTAACTTTCTTAAAACGGATGACATGTTTAAATTCTAAACAAGTGCTGTAAAAACACATTTCAACATCCTCATCACCCACATACATGACAGAGTAGTTGAGTCTACATTCTATTTATAAAGCTGACACTCAGATTGACAGTGAATCAGGATATGGTAAAGAGACTGATCGGTCATGTACTTGCTTAATAACTAATCAAATTTTTTGCTCATTTTTAACCAAAGTAAAGTTATGGATTGCATGTTTCACAGAGCTGATAATACTGTTCACACTTTAGATGTAAAATTCAGATATTTATACATTTGGCAGGCAACTTTCAATGTATTCAAAACACACATTTATCAGTTTGTGTTTCCTAGGAATCAAATTTGAAGGCCTATTTATCAATGACCTTGGTGTTGTTAGCACCACACTAGTGTCATCAGTTGAAATACAGGAACACTTTAACTTTATTTTGACCAGTTCTTACTCTAGAACACTGCACTAGTGGAATGTTTGACTCTTTCAAAGCAAAACATGGATAACAGGATTGATAAAAGGATAAAAGAATGGGTGTGAGGCAGACGGATGTATTTCTACACCTTCACATGACTGGCATTGATGTAGTCATCCCCCTCTTCCTGAAGCACCACCCTAGTGCTGTCATCTGACAGAGAAGAGAATGAAAGAGAATCAAAGAATGAGAAAGTAAACTGAAAACAGTTTTAAAGAGCATTAGGGGTTGCTCTTCAATCTAAAACCTATACAGAAATTAATAAAATGTTTTGTTCTGCTATCTTTTTATGGCTATGTAGTAACCAGACCTCTAGTGGTAAAACACACTCATTGCACCCAACAAAACATGTTCATTTAACTTAAAATAAGTTAAAATATGTACACACAAATACACATCAACAAAAGCAAGAAACCAACAATCTGATGGTGGCAAGATGCTTGTCAGACATTTAACTATGAGATAACCAGAGATGTTTTTAGGGCAAAAAACAATGCAACTTACAAGGCAATACGTCTTTGTACCGATTCTTGTCCATATTCTCTGACAGCTTTGCACAAGACATTAACATTCCTTCTTTCTTCTTGTACAATTTCTGTGAGTACAAAACACACACACAACTCACATACACATGCTTGGAGAGCAACCAGAAAAGCATACACACACATGCTAACTTGAAACCCCCAACAGGCCCAAACCTCAAACTGTAGCATCAGCGTGCCAGTGACCAACCCCCTCTCCAAACGGGTCATGGACTGTTCCAGTGTCTCTCCAGATGGGTGACTAGACATTGGGGATGTTTCACCAGGAAAGGTGATACCATCTCCTAATTGTAGGGTGGGTTCAGCATGCAAAGAGACACCTGTAAACAAACAGTTAAAAGTTAATTAATGTTTGAATACCAGTTTTGGTGACTTTACTATTATTCTAAATTGTGATAAATAGTAAAAATGAAGAATGAGAACATTAGTCCAGACTTTGGATTGTTGCATGGCCTACGTATCTTATTAGTTAAAATATACACTTTACTTACCTTTACGGCGCACAAGCAGGGCAAGTTCTTTGCTGTGTGACTCCCGGCTCGCTTTGATGAACATGACCACCTGTTGATGTGTATGTTCTGAGATGTCCCGCCCATTTATCAACAACACCTGATCTCCCTCCATCAGCGGAGGCACACAGCGACCGGCCTGAAGCACAGCCAGTATTTATACAAACGCAAAATCATACACTCATTCATAATCACAAGCATACGGGAGCTTTTAGCTTACAGGAGATGCTGGGTAAACATGAGAAATGGTCAGCGGCATCTTCTGATCCACACCTCCCTAAAGATCAGCCAACAAATGCCACATTATCATACATGATCTCACAGAAAACAATTATGCTGTTATCCAATGTACATATGCAGATATTTGTAAAGGGTTAATAAATATAGTGTATATCATGTACAAACTCACTTTAACATTGAAGCCAAACATCCCATCTATGTCTGGGCTGATTCTAACAAGCAGCAAATCTCCATCAGCTGTAACATTCTGAGCACACATACAGACACACACAGACACACACAGAACGCACACAGAACGCACACAGAACGCACACAGAACGCACACAGAACGCACACAGAACGCACACAGAACACACACAGAACACACACAGAACACACACAGAACACACAAAAGTAGGGACAGGAAATTAACCAAATCATTTTGGTTTATTAGATGAAAGTAGCGATCTATGGAATTATGGAAGATTGTGGAATAGAACATGGAATAGTACAGCTATTTTAGGAAACAGATAATAAATTAAGGCTATTACTAGGTAATAGTACTATAGGTAATAGATTTTAGATGCTGGGTGGTCTGTGACTTGTCCTCTTTATTTCTGTTGTTTTTCAACTACCTGAAAAAGTTTGCGAGCTAACCTAGATCTCTTGTATCATCTCACACTCACCTTATCCCACAGGTGCGGGTCATCCTCTTCTGCAATGACATCATCACTATGGGACAGACTGTCCTGAGCTTTCCTTTAATGTAATCAGATTACGTGTTACCATGAGGGTAATTTATATAAAATGCTTACAGTAAGACTATGTGTGTTTGTGTATGTAGAGTAAATTTGCCTGTAGGTGTAAAACACGTCTTCACTCTCTGTCACAGAACCCATTTCATTGGTCAGGTTGTCCACAGATGAAGGGCGTGGCTTACGAATGTCATGACGTAACCGAGGACTTCGCCTGAAATGGAAAATGTAATCACCTTAGATTTTTCCAAAACCCACTTAAAACTATTCGATATCTGTCAGCTTCAGCTTTCATTGTTTGTACATTCAAATACTCATCAAATGCTCATTGTTGTGTATTTAAACCTAGTTACCAGTTGGGTGTGCTGGGTGGTGACCGGGAAGGTAAGCTTTTGGTCTCCAGATGTTCCATTGAGATGGACCTCACTGCAGGGTTCAGCATCTTCCCACCAATCAGCTTACGATACAGGCGAGTAGAGCTTTAATAAAAATGGGGCAATTAAAGCACATTCACAATCATTTAGTAAGATTTAAAATCATAGGAAGTGTATATATTCAGTCCCAAGGGCACTGCAAACGGCATTGGAAACAAGTGTACATAAATATGACATTAAAGTTAATAAATTTAATAACAGAGTGTTTGAAATGAATTATTTTTTTCAATAAAGCAAACTTCATAGACATCCCAGTTCTGTGTAATGCAGGAATGAAGGTCATGTCATTTCCCTGAATGGCTCCATTGTGGATTTGATTTAGCATGTACCTGAGTTTTGAAGATGAGTTTGGGGTCTTCCTATTGTGGAAAGCGTGGTGGTCCACACAGGACTTCCAGAGGTTCTTACAGGCACGTGAGCTGGGCATGGAAACAGAGACCACATGGTGGCCCGACTGCCCCTGTCAACACATACAGACACACAAATAAGCAGAACCAACATAAAAACACAGGCTACAGAAAAACAGCAATAGTTTTGAAAAAGTTGCCTTACAGCATTCAACACGCAAGCTTTGCTCAAGGCTTTAAGCAAGAACAATGTGAGGAGCTAGTAGGAGCTTTATGAGAACCATATGATCATGTTTGCATCTCTTACATGTTTCCGGGACAGGTGGACAGAGAACGTTTTCCTTTTGAATGAGATTTTGATGATGTTAATCCTACAGAAAATTATTAATTTAAAAATATGTTCTTCATCAAACATAATCATGTTAAATTAATGGTTACCATGTCCAGGGCTTTATATTATACTAATTACTATAACTATGTTTCTACACTGTTTGCAGCCCACAAAGTGAAGTGTGTTTGACTGAATTGTAATGATAACAACAACACAGACTCAGACTGATAAACAGAGCCACAGCACATCATGTGTCATTTATGATATACAAATATAAACATCTACAAATTAAAAAAAAAAAGATTTATAATAAACATAAATGAAGTATATGAAAACAGAAACCACCAAACTGGCAACAACTCACCAGGGGAAGAAACTGGAGCAAATTAAATTGCAAAACAAGGCCACACCTCCTGATGTAATTCCCACCCAGAGGGCGGGGTTACGTACATCCTGTTTTAGGAATATTTAAAAAAACATCTACAAAAAATTGTACATTTTTTGGGGGGATTTTGTTACGAGTAGGTAAAACAGCAATAGTGTCATAAACATAACGTTTAATCCTTGTTTGATAAATGTTACCTGAGCATTATGTAGCTCCACCCCATAAAGGTCCAACGTTCTCGCTGTATTTAGATAACACAATTCAGCCTCACTCTGACACAAACCTCTGAAACACATTCATACATGCAAATTTAACAGTGTGTGTGTGCGTGTGTGTTTAAGTGTGTGAGTGTGTTTTCACATACTTGTGCTGTGGATGCAGTGACTCCACTTTAAGCAGGAACTCGTGATCTTGACTGGGGATGAAATGGGTCTGATTCAGGTATCTGGGAGGAGTTTCAGGGACGTGGTCTCCAAACTCAGCTGTCAATCAAACGCGAGTAATTAAACAGTGATTGCGTTGCCACGTGCCACTCGGCCTCATTCATTAATCTCCATTTTCGACAGTGCCATCGACTCAAACTATTACAGCTATTTCAACTCAAACACACATACCTAACACAGACACATTCTCTGCTAAATCAAGTGTGTTTCTAAGGCAAAGCTGTCAATCACAAAATAAAGAAAGACTCATGATGTCATCCACTCACATTGAACAGCGTAAGATGCCAGTACGACTGCAGAGCTCAGAGGACATTTTAATCTGCAAGTATAAAATGTATTACTTACCCCATTTATCATACAGTATGTCACAAAATAAGGGCCACAAGGTAACAGTCAGTAATATGACATTAGCAGGACTACAAAAAAAAACAGATCATATTTACCTCCCCTCACCAATATCCTTTTTAATCTGCAGGAAGTAAAAGTGCCTGCAAAACAAAATGGGGGTCAGAATATCTCTCACTCCATTAATACGTATTTTTTTTCTCATTTGCACATATATAGAGTGATGTACCTGGTCTGCTCATGCTGGAGCGAGTTTGGGTCGGAGATGAAGAACCTCACTCTAAATATTAAAAAGAATGGAGCAAAGGGAGCAAAACCTAAGAGAGAGAGAGAAACAGAGACAGAGGAAAGATAATCCACCAAAACAAATAATGTGGGCAGCAGAAATGCACTGATCAGATTAAGAGTTGATGAAATGATGCATTCTCTGATACAGAGAGGAAAACATGGCTTTGATCCTATGAAAGTCTAATCTATGAATCCATAAATTCGAGTCTTAGGGAAGCAGGTGTGCAATGAAGCATGAGCCGCCATCTCTGCTTTGTTAAAGGACTAAGGCAAGTGGATTAATTAAATCTGCCACCTCCAATTCTCAGTGGGAGAGCCAACATATGTCTTCTGATGTATTTCTTAGAGAAACAACATTTTCCGCTTTCTTATTACAAGCTCACACTCATCAGGTGTGTTCACAAGAGAATACTCTGCTAATATTTACAATCTGAGGAAGTTGAGAAGGCCTGCACAGAATTTGCTCCCACAGAACTTCTGCTGAATTCTGCACAACGTTCTTAAGATTTCCCACAAAATTCACTGCCTACCCCTTATAGTCATTTGCATTTTATTAAGGGCACTTTGAATAAATGTTGTATAAAAGGGGTCCTGTTTTGCATTTACACTTTTTCATAACACAACTTCATTTTTAAATGAAGATTCTCCATTTTCATTTTTAATTTCAATGTGGTTGATAAAAGATTATCAACCACAATTACTGTAGAAAACATGAAACTAAGTTTACAGATTCTGGCTGGGTCTAAGTGTTTGTGTATGTCTAGTTTCTCTCTCACCCTTGAGCTGTTTTTTAAAGGGTTTGTTGGGGTCCAGCCACCTCTGAAATGACAGATATTCAACATTAACATCATAATCAGTTATAGCATCTCTATTCCTGGCTCACAGCAAAAAACATCCACTCTATTACAAGTAAACAACACAATTACCGGAGAACTGGAGGTGTCCTCTTTGATCTGCAGGCTGAAGTACTGTCTCTCCACTATCTTCAAGTGTTCACAAGCCAACTCAAACAACAGATGTCCAGCATCGTTTTTCTGCAAGGCAACAACACATTCGGTGGCATGAGGAACTATATCAAACATTCTACCAAACCGTTTAAAATGACCATATACGATTTAATAGAATACCATCAAAATACCACTTTAACAGTTAAAGCTGCAATCTGTAACTTTTGCCTCTCTACTGCCATCTCTGTTTGAAACATAAAATTGCAGGTTACTTGTGGAGATATTTTCTTAATGTGGATAAGTTGAAATTCTTAACAACTGCTGTAAGAACAAGGTATAAATGCTACACCATCTACAGTACTCAGATGTTGTAGTTGGATCATTTTCTTTCTGTTTACAGATGGACATTTCCTGCAAAATTGGACCCGACAACTCAAATTATATATCATTATTATAAACTGACCATTTGCCAAATTGTGGTAATGTAAGGAGATTGTGTTGAACACTAATCTGTCATGTACTGCTTAATAACTGTTTTTTGTTAATTTTTTAAAGAAGTTACAGATTGCATCATTAACACAAACAGACTTTCAGACAATTTTACCCATTTGATTTTAGCTTGTTATGCTTTCGCTATTGTGAAGCAGAGCCACTCAGACCCACTGCCCTCATTTCTGTCTTCTTGTGTAAGATCTTTTTTGTTGACTCCCCCATGACTCTGATTTTGCCTGACAAATGTGTGCCTATGTGTGTGTGTGTGTGTGTGTGTGTGTGTGTGTGTGCGTGTGTGCGCATGTGGGTGGGTGTTCTTCTAAGTATCAAGGCAATTTTGCAGCAGTGCATTATGGAACATGAGAAGAGAAGCACAAGTGTAACATCCATCTCCACCCTCTACCTGTCAATAAAGGCAAGCAGGCGCGCACACACACACACAGCAATTCCTTTTCTCCAAGGCTTCTTTCATTAAAGGAGGGGCGGAAAGCATCAAAGACCAGACAATATGCTATAATAAACTATCAATATCTGGGTCATGAACTTTAGATTTATTGTGTAGTGATAAATTGCAGTCTTTTGCATTTTCACTCTGAATTTGGATTTTGGTGGAAACATAAATAAATAGAACACATGCAACAATATGTTACAGTCCATTTCTTCTTTCACCCAAAAATATGAGACTCAATTATCAATTATTGTTTTTTACAAAACAATTAATATTGTGGGATAAGAAAACACACATTGTTATACTCACACTGACAGGAAAATTTTGTGTTGTGCCATCAGGGAAGAGCACTACACACAGAAGGTCTGAGCGTGGCATGTGTGTGTGTTTGGATAGATCGGTCAATCCAAGAGAAGTAATCTTGTTTCCAAGCACACACCATGGGGATGTCATTTCCAAATGCTCTCACACATTCACACACCTGCCAAAACACGGGCCAAACAAGTTAAACGCAAATACTTATTCCAAATGTGCACACAAATAGTGACAAAGATGATGACTTCCTGTAATAAAATAATGTGACACACACAAGCACTATCGTACATACTGTTCCCAGCATTATGAAACTGATGTATAAGGCAATCTAATCCAGTGTGTAAAAACATGTTATGAGCTGCATCTGATGACAAGACCGTGGCAAATCTCTTTGACATCGTAATTATAATTACATATCCCACACTGGGACGGTGTCCCACCTCGACTTCTGTGATGATGGATTTACAGGTCAACACAGATACTTGCCCTATGACACACTCGCCGAAATGCATAAAGATGTAATCACACACATCCACAAATCATCTAATATAAGAGAAAAATATAGATGATATTTAAATGATAAATGTAACATGAAAATGCTAGCAGTGCTTGTCAGTGCAAAACTCACTCGATGATGCTAGGGTGTTGTGTTGGCATGCAGTTGGAAAGTTGTTCTGGGTGTTTTTTATGGTATTGCTTTGCAATTGCTGGGGGTTCAGGTATTTCAAGTGAAAAGAATCTCAAGACTGTATGATATCTTGATCAATAGCTTGATCAATAGCATAGCTTGAGACACTCCTGTAATTTGGGCCTACATGATAATTCCACCCATATTAACACGTGCCAGGAAAAAATCTCATATCAGAATTCCTAAAGTAACAGAAAACCTTATAATCGGTAGTTTAGCAATAGTAGTGAAACCTTCCTTAGCAAGCAACACTGATATAAATTATTCTGAGTGTGACTGTCCCACAGGGACCACTACTGGTGTCCCACAGGACTCTTTTAGGGACCCCTTTCATTTATTATTTATCTTCTGCCTATTGGTAACATTTTTAGGAAATTTGGGAAAATCTGTCCGCTTACATGAGCTAAAAAATTGTCTCAATTGTTTGAACGTATTTCTAGTGTACTACAAAATTTGCACTGGCTCCCAGATAAATACCATATTAATTTTAAACTTCTATTTCTAACCTATAAGCCACTCAATAATCTGGCCCTTCATATTATATGGATCTACTTCACATACACTTACTATAAGATTTGCATCAGAAGTGATTGGTGACATCTAAACAGAACTACATGGAATAATGTCAGTAACAATCTGTATTATGAGTATCAATGAGTAGCATTATCTCTCTCCTACTCATGTTTTATCACACTTCCTTTTCTCATTCTCACATATACACACACACTGATACTCATATACACTTTGATACTCAGTCACCCTCTCTAAGTCTAAACACGTTCTTGCATTGTTTTTCACTCTTGACTTTCCTCCACCCAGCTTGGTCCAGGAATGTCAAACATTTTACAATTCAAAAAAACAAACTACATAAACAGTTTAAGTATGACACACATACTTACAAACAAACACAACCATGAAGACATACATACAATTTTAAAGTGCATACAGCTCCTACACAGAATAAGACATCTTTCTTATTCTATGTAAATAAAGTTGTTTGGCACCACACTTAATACAGATCATGTTTCCAGACTACAGTTACACCACATTAAGCTACATTAAACCCCTTCACAATGGCACATCTTACCGTGGTGACCTTACACTGGAGGTCACTCAAGGTCTGGAGCTATTTCTCTGAGACAATTAACATTATTGTGACTGAAACAAGCTTGGAGAAAAGTTTACATGGGCTGTTTTCCCGTCTGTCTGAAAAAATAAAACACACTTCCCAAAACATCTACTTAAAACATTCCTCAACAGTTGTAAGCACATGATTGTTACTGTTGCAAGTCCCTCACGTTTGGAAACAGTCTTTGACGATTAAAGGTTAATGTTTACCTCAGCTCAGTTACACAAACTCGAACTCATTCTTGCTATAAAAGAGAAACGAAACTGCTATTGTTTTGATAGATCAAACTTAACAACAACAAAACCTAAAACAAACACCTTTCCGATCACAAATGAAGTGTTTGGAAAAGTGTTTATAACACAAAGTCAAGAATAAACGAGAAAAATAAAAAGGTTTGTATAAAACACTGACTTGATTTTATGGGTGTGACGTTTTAAACTTCACATCTGAACCAAACCGCCCTAAATCTAAACGGGTCGGACCGATCTGAATATAACAAGACAGTCCCATACGATCACTTTGACACGAGCAAACACTGGCTGGAGTGCAACATCAAGTTATTTAAGCTTTCTCAACAAATAATGTGGCCAGATCTCTTATGTTTAAAACCACATATACGTCATTTGACACTTTTTTTCAGCCCACAACTCTGGCTTTCAAACGGGACACAGAAAAGGGTTTGAATACACGACCAGCGTTACCTGCTCAGCTGTTCACGATGTCTTTGCGCTGCTAGAGGTGCTTATATTCCCCTCGATAAGAGAAAAATGTCCATGTTTCATGGTTGCAGGTGTCGATAAACTTCCGGAATGTTATTTTTCTTCGGGTTCCTTCTGGAGGGTGATCGCGGCGTCACGGGTGAATGAAATCAAAGCGTGAACTTTGTAACAAATGTAGCGTTATTTTCTTTCTCGTTTTACTGGTAATGTGGATAAAATCCCAGCGCACATTTCACAGATTCCGTGCTGTACATGTGATTGTCACCCACACACTTCCGAGTTTACACGAGCTTTTTAGGCGTGTTTCTTGCTGAACTTTGAGGAATTCCAGCGAGAGCGCGCAATCTCAGGTGCGCGTGCCCGCGGTAGGGCGCTGTCCCTGGGTCAATACCACACACCTGTATCCAGAATAAACAACGTGTGTTTTACTAAAAGTATATTTTATCGTGGTGGAGCCTATAATTTAGTGCCTTCATAGGATATTATAATATTTACATGTAATATAGCATAATAGTACATTACATTTGTTAAGAGTTATGCAGGAGCTGCACCATATAAGTGACATTAAGGAAGTTGTGTTGTTTGCATTGTTTCATTAAAGCTAATGGATCTGTACTTTATTCCTCTTTTACGCAAGGGTGTGTTTCTGGTCTTACAACTATTTAAATTAGTTTAGTTGTTTTGTTGTAAGAAATTAATTTTATTAGGGATATGTGACGTGATAGCTGTTTTATTTTGAGATGTGTGTGGGTGGCTACAATATCATTTACACTTTGTTTTATGAGAATTAGTTATTGTGTTTCCAAGTAAAAAAAAAAGTGATGTAATTTTGGAAGGATACACAGATTTGTGTGTCATGGAGTAATCTTTCTGATACAGAAATTAATCCTGGCTGGCTGTCCCTTAACCTTCAGTTAGCCAAATACAGATGTCTCTATAAGCCCCTCCCCTTTCATAAATGATTTGGTGTTGCCCACCTTGTATATACCTCATATGTTAAAATCAGTAAATTTCCTAAAAAGAGAAAAAAAATATTAAAACTGTGATATGTTTATATTTAAATTTAAGGTGTTGTTGTTTTTTAATTGTGTAAATAAATAAAAAAGGATGAAATTATTCTTGAGCTATGGTGTACTGTGTAACAAATTACATAATAATATGAAATGATCTTATAATTTATTGAACCTTCCTCACTTTACCCATCTCAAAGGTCAAAGTTATTTTAAGTTACACAGATAAATCCTAACCCTAACTTTAAATGTGTACTGTAAACAGCATGTCATACCAGTCTTGCCTTCTTACTCATCCCTATCCCTTTTCCCACAAATGTTCACTTCTACATTCTTTGTGTCTCTAAACCCAGTGTTTCATAGTACTATAATACATAAACCATTCTTCAGTGATCTATATTATATGATTATATATATTATAAATGCATGTTTATGTGTATGATTATGAATGCACCAGCAGGGCATGTTTTCATCTGTTTTATTAAATTAACTATAATTTTATTAAACTACTTTACTTGGGAGTGTTGTGTTCAGTGTATGGTCAGAATGTTCCCTGCTGTTTTTAACTTCCAATATCAATTCTTCATGCGTATGCATGTTTCTGTGTATGTTTGCGTATTTAGCTGTGGTGACAGGCAGACATCCCTGTTATGTAACCTGTAAAGTTGGCTGAGTAAAGAGGGTTCACATGCCAACATGGCAATAAGAGAAGCCTAATTTATTAAAGATTGGACAGGTTGATGAAGGTTTCTCCTTATGTGTCAGAGGGTAGGATACTGTCAGATGTATCCAAGAACATTTATGAAACCATCATTCCTCGAGGCCAACCACACTATTAGAGCTATTTTTTGTTAAGGAATACCTGTGAGATATTTTAATTTAAAGAGGTAATAATGCTGAAGGAAGGTCTTTTGTAAGGGGCCTGCCCAGTGATGGACACGTGTGTTGTCTATGGTGTAGCCTGTTCATTGGACATGGGAAAGAGGGGGCCCATAATGCATATTTGACTTACCCTAAAATATTTACAAGAGTAAAAATGTGACGCCTATGCCTTCTCAGAAAAAGAGAAAGAGAGATCTATTTATGCAAAATTATTTAAGGCAAATACCAATACCGTGTTAGGCTGTAAGTTGTTGATAAGTACTTAGCGTGGCGCTATCCAAGCGCAGGAGTCATTTGTCAAATAACGGGCTCCGTGATGTCACAGCTTTCGGAGGCACCACGTGTTCTGCAAAAAATAGCCGGTCACGGTTCACCCTCATGAAGCAGCGCTCAACCAGAACTGACCGGTAACATACCAGCCTACTGACGGACTAACAACTAACGACAAAGTCAGTCCTCTCTGTGAAAAGATGGTTAAAAAGGCGAAAGGTCCCGTCACTTACGCAAAAATGAAGGGAATAGTTTCATATTTTACTGGTAAGATCAAACACTTATCTTAACTAATCTGAATTTCTCAGACTTTAAGTAGATCCGTGTCTTAAAATGTTAGTCTAAATAAATGAACTTTAAGCTAAATGTACTACTAATAAAATTAATAATATATAATAGACTAATAAAATTATTAGCATAGACTAAACTAATTCATTTACTAGTATATTCTATACAAATTAAATTATTAGAATCTCAATTAAAAATAAGTTGTCTTTGTTGCTTTTTGTTTATTTATGATTTTTATTTATAATTATGTAACTTTAATGTAATTTTTTTCTTTCAGCTTTAATCAAGGACAAAAAGTTTGGATCCAGCCATTCGATCTACCGACAGTAAGTTTCATCCTAGTCATCATTTTTCGTTGCCGTAGGCTTAAAGCGCAGCTGCACTGTGGTTTGTATGTGGCGCAGTGCCGTGTTCAGAAGATTGACTTATTTCATTATTTCCGTGCAATGTGATAATAATGCAGATCTGAACATCGTCTCTGTCTAGATGAGTAACTGAAGCTCTTTGAACTGCTCTCTTGGTTTAGATCACCAGTCCCCCTTTAAAATCATGACCTACTTACACAAGTATTGCAATGTAAAAACCTGAATATATTAGCTGTTACAAAGGTGTTGGTTAACTTAAAGAGAAGAGAAAGAGAGGTTAAATTAGTCAATTTTGAGGGAAAATGTATATTCTAAGCTTTCTATTTGCCTTGAAAAATAAATTAAAAATCTGCTATGGTGCTCTTGATACTTGATTTGTGTCTCACACACTTTTTCTTTTGTTCCAGAATGGGTCTCTTGCGGACTGACAGTAACATGTCTGAGGATGATGGGGCAACAGCAGTAAGTGAACTCATACTAGTTTAAGTTCATTTGCACAGAGCTACAGGTCTCAAGTCCATTCAGAACGCTGAGGTCATGTCAACTGCCCTGACTTGAGTTGCTGAACTAGTTGACCCATATCATGCTATAGCTGTAACAGTAGTGCAGAGAATTGTGGGGAGGTTTTATATGTCACTGGAGTAAGTTGTTGGCTCTCTCTCTCTCTCCCAGGTCTGTTTCTGTGATCCACCAAAAGGGGAGGCAGAGTCTCGGTAAGTGTTCATGAAATATCAATGCTTATATATCAATGACCCAAAAAACACGTATGATTACTTATAAATATTTATTCATGTGTGACCAGGGTATCTGTGGCTGATTTTGACTATTTGAAGGTCATTGGGACTGGAAGCTTTGGCAAGGTATCACACTTTAAGAAAGCTCTCATTGTCTGGTATGTGTTGTAATGTGATTCCAGGAACTTGTTTGAGCATTTAGCTTGATTTAGTTTGATTATTTGTCTTTACTCAGGTGTTTTTAGCCAAACACAGAGAGAATGGCACATACTATGCAGTCAAAGTCCTACAGAAACACATTATCTTAACAAGGAAAGAGGTACAACCGCATATATTCTTGCTGTTGATAATGTATTTGATACATTGAGTGTTTGTGTGTACTCATTGTCTTGCTTTTACAGGAAAGACATGTCATGTGTGAGCACAGAGTTTTGTTAAAAACTCTTAATCATCCATTCCTGGTAAAGCTTCACTTCAGTTTTCAGACTAAGGATAGATTGTACCTAGTGCTGGATTATGCATGTGGAGGAGAGGTGTGTTCACACACACACACACACACACACACACACATGTTCATGGCCTTGAATCTGGACTTGTTTCTAAATATTAATGTATTATATATTTATTATTCAGTCTTTTTAAAATCTGGTTTTAACAGAATTAGCCCACTGAGTATAACAAAACGATTTATCAGCCAGATCAGATTCATATACATTTAGTGAAACAAAAAAAAAACTTGGTTAGCATTTACTTTTTCTTGTTAAACATGTAAGCAATATTAATGACTGTCTATATTCCTTTGTAGCTCTTTTACCATTTGCAAAGGGAGCGGGTGTTTGGAGAAGCCCGATCCAGATTTTATGCTGCTGAGATCGCCAGTGCTTTGGGATACTTACACTCCCTGAAGATTGTCTATAGGTACAGACACAGAATTCATCTGCACTTGGAACAAAATGAACCAGCAGGTTTGCTGTAATTCATCTCTATCACATGTCTACAGGGACCTGAAACCAGAAAACATTCTGCTGGATTCTGCAGGTCATGTGGTTCTGACAGACTTTGGATTGTGTAAGGAGGGTTTGGCTGGACGTGACACCACTAGAACCTTTTGTGGGACGCCAGAGTACCTGGCACCTGAGGTTCTCCAGCAGAAAGAGTATGACAGAACCGTAGACTGGTGGGGCCTGGGAGCTGTTCTCCACGAAATGCTGTATGGCCTGGTAAGCAAACCAACCAATAACTGTAGATAAGGGTTTTCAGTGATAGATGAAAATGTTAGTGTGCATATTACAGTTTATCTTTCTGTTTCAGCCACCTTTCTACAGTGCCGATCGTCTTGAGATGCTTGGAAACATTATTTATCAACCTTTGGTGCTAAAACCTGGAGTATCCAGTGCAGGCAGAGATCTGCTGAAGAGACTGTTAAACAAGGACAGGACCAAGAGACTAGGAGCCAAACGTGACCTGGTAACCCAACAAGCTAATTCGCACATTCACCCACAGCCTCACATGAATTTGTGTTCCGTGTGGCTAAATGTCATTTTGCTCCGTTTGGGGATTTTAGAAAGAGCTGCAGTCCCACTCATTCTTCTCCTCTATTCAATGGGATGAGCTTGTTGCAAAGAAAATTCCACCCCCTTTCATTCCCTCACTGGTAAGTTTTTGTCTCTATTTTTTTGACACATCTGTTTTAAGCACTTGTGGGAGATAAGCAGATATGATATAAAAATGCATGAAATTATTTATTTGTTTTTCAGTCTGGCCCTGGTGACCTCACAAACATTGACTCAAGGTTTACAGAACTTCCTGTTCCGCAGTCACTGAGTACAGGTGAGGAGTATGGAGCAACCTTTCCCGGCTTCACCTACATCAATGAAAATATTCCCTCACTGTCAGCACAGACTCGCGGGCAGTAAGACCAATACACATTTTGTCAGCCTGCAAACATGTTTCTACAACCTAATTAGCAGACGGATAAAAAAATGGAACCAATGTTTTACTGAGGCAAACACTGAAGCAGTTAATATATTTTTGAAATGTTAATTGGACCAATGCATTTGCACTTAACCGCAATATTTATATCAACAGTGACTTTTCTAACATTAATATACTGTAATTTTATTCTTTTTTAGCCCCGTTGTAATAAACAAATGTGTTTGTACTGAAATGCATAGAAGAATGTAATGCGTACAAGAAAGTGTATTAAAGTGTTACGCAGATTATAAAGACTGAGTACTATGAAAAAATGTTGTGAGATTGAATTTAAGTTAATGGAATGTTAATGGAAGGTTAATGTACCCATAGCGTAAACTATCAAGATGGAATTAGTTATATTGCGTGTATAAAAGCAAGTCTGAAATGTTATAACTGTTGGAATGGAAATTAATAAATGACTGTTTATACCAATTCATGGTAGGTTCATGGTGTTCTAAATGTGATAATGGATGGTTAAACTATGTGTAAATGTTTTACTTGTTTGAAGTTCAGGTGTTTAAATAAAGAACCAACATGTAACATTTACAATTCACAGTTGCACACGCACGCAATACGGCCTGCAGTAATCCAGACCCTAAAATTCACGGCATCTGGGTCACAAAATAGCACACAGTTGTTATCCACAAACAGCTGAAATGTGTCATTTAAGACTGCGTGACGTGCATTAAAAGGATCGTTTTTATAAACATTATTAATGCTTGGCTGTTTTGTTTTGCTATATGCGTTTTGCGAAACCATCATTGCTCTGAACTGCATTTAACCTGCAGAAAATAAACTCTAGACACGAAATCATACTTTTAGGCTTGCAGCGCCATCATGTGGTGTTTTCGCACCACAAGGCGTCGCAGTCCTCCAAATCGCTACTTTGAAACAATGCTGCTATAAAGCCAGTCAAAACATTATTTAAACACGTTGTTTTGAATTTATACTTGAAGCAGGTGCGTTATTTAATGAAGGACCCCCGTCTTTTTTGTATTTATATAGTAAATGTGCATCTATCCAATGCATTCAGTAAAAACAAGCTGAACCCGAACACGTGATAGTTACAGGAAATCAAATCAGAGATGATCGGCACTACGGCGTCTGTAAACTAAAAACATGCAGAAAAATCTCACTCTGAAAACAGCAACGTTTCAACGAGCAAACACTTACAGGACTGAAATGCAATACGCCACAGCGTGACCATCATAAAGCCTATTTGCTTAAATTTCGTAGAAAGTGCAAAAAGAATCAAAACCATTTTCCTTATGTGCAATATTAAGGCCTTCAGTTGCATTAAAGCAACAAGCACAGAGTGTTCAGACAGTTTTCTTAAGACAATCTGAGATGAATAATATGTCGGTGCTCATTGCCTTCGTTTCCTCGTTACGTTCAGATCAACTGTGTGTTGCGTTGAAGTTTATCGGGGCTGTAGAAGTTGGACATAGACATATTACCCCGCGCATGCGCAATATCACCACCATCCAGCTCTAATAAGAGTTACGAAAGAAACGAGGTGAGTTGCACGTTTATCAATAAATATTACGTTCACTTCGTCACCCGAGCAGCCAACAACGACACCAACACGGAGCGTAATTCTTGTTTAACAGTTTTTAATCAACACGCATATTTTCAACGGCGTTTAAATCCCGTAAAGATAAATTGAAGTGACAAGTTTGTGCAGAAGAAATTAAAAGCACGCGTTTTGTTATTTTACCAGCTCTCTGCGTGTCTGAGTTGTTATGTGTATAAACCGATGAATGACAACTTCATTAAAGTGCCTCGGGGAATGTTTTTCTTTTGTATAAGTAGGTGAAACTGTTGATTTGGTTTATTGTAGGCTGTCCTGCTAATGTAACAGCTAGCCGGGGCTATCTGTCGGGCTAACGACATTCCGTGACAAGGGGAAAGTAAGGAGTTTGTTGACGTAGGGGAAAACATTGTGTTTTAATAGAACAAGTTGCCCACACGACCCTCCTTTGCTGGTTAAAGGTCCGAGGCACATGAAACAGTGCAGCGAAGTGCAATAATTTACATACTTTAAACGTGTCGGCGGCCCTTTGCTATCTTCCGCCATTTTGTGTGTCAGTCGAATGCTAATAATGGGCGCTCGCGCGTTGCACTTTATTTATGCTTAGAATAAATTCTGCAACACGCAAACAAACGTTTCAATAAGTCCAATATGTTTTGTATTATGTACGCGAGGTGCCGTCATTGCACAGTCTGTGATTTTGATAGGGTTTTGATTTAAGATAAACGACAGGTCAAGAACGTTATTACAGTATTACCCATTATACGAATTGCAACGTGCGTAAATTAAAATTTTCCCGTCTGAAAACAAATGCATATTGACTATATGCCCTTTAACTTCTCATCATATATGTCTGCAGGCGCGTAAAGCGCACATTTAACAAGATTCTTTAAAAACAAGGAAAAGCCGAACTTGTGCGTCTAACTTTACTTTTATTCGCTTTTCCTAACGAATAACCTCCAAAGTACTTCAAGTGTGTCAGTGAGAGTACGTGTACGTTACTAGATCGTAACTGTTCATAGCGTAAATAAGTAAAATACATATTTTGGTCGTCGTCTTAGTGCTTGGTGCAGTGTGTACTGCGGAAAGTCGCCCTCTTGCGGGATTGTGCGGAACTACAGGCGGCGCACGCGTATTTCGTACCGACGAGTTGCGGTTGCTTCATCAACCGCAGTCAAAACTTGGTTTTTGAAACCAGAAATGTTTATAGAGCTTGTCCAAAACAACAGTTTTGTTTTGTTTAGTAAAGACAATAAATGCCAAGCTACCGTACGATGCTAAATCTTTCCCACCATATCGGCAGATGGAAGTGATTATATATAAGGTCACGTCATTTCAACAACCTACATTTGTTGACGTTTATTAGTTCAACAGACCGACTGGTTATAAATATGATATTGAGCTTTTTTAGCTGAAGTTATGTTAGCGCTTGAATGATCCTTATGACCGGTTATACGATACCGGTTTAATTGTATAATTATTATATAATAAAAATGCTTCAAATGGCTGTTTTGGCCTGTTATCCTCTGCTGCTAGTTGCATTTTTAGGCATGCGTTTTTCAGTCTGTGCCTGAATAGTTTCTCATGCACATACACAGATCAGACTCCCAAAATGTACTGATGTGGGAGAAAAGATTGTTTCTCCCAAAGAAATGTTTGTTGACAGTTTCCCTTTGAAAAAAAGTCTTTGACACATAATTTATGAAGCTCATCTCAGAGTGTTAAGTCATCTCTCTGTGTTATATAACAATATATTTTTGTTTCTTTGTCCTGCTGTTCTCAGAGAGAGATGGCAGACTCATCCTCCAGCGATGGCCCTGCCACAGGAGCAGATTTCGACATGATGAGTGCTCTGGATTGGAAGGATGGCATAGCCACACTGCCTGGAAGTGACATTCGGGTACAGATGCTTGTGTAGAGCATCCTGCAGCCAAAAACATTGGCATAGACAATTCTGACATAATTATTGCATGTTTGTAAATAGCATTCTGCATGGATTTATTGCCTCTAAACTAAAATCTAAATCTGCAACGAGGAACGTAACTGGCCATCTAAATTAATGAGCTGAATACACATCCCATTTTAGATTGAATGAGGTTGTTTTTGCCTAACCGTTACAGTTTCGAATGACTGAATTTGGCACCCTGGAAATCGTCACGGAGGCGGAGCCCAAAGAGGAGGAGGAGCTTACAAACCCACAGCCTCAAACCACAGCGACAAAAAACGGTCATTCTCCTGGACAAAACAAACCTACAGATCAGACAACAAAGCCCCAGACAACAACAGATGATCAGGCAAATAATGTGGGTAAGTACCAAAAACATGCACATATTTCTACCAAATAGATCAGCCTTATTGGGAAAACATTTACCTATTTTCTTGCTTTCAGCTGACCCAAACAGACAGACAGGGGCTAGCAACAGTAGAAGCCACAATACTGAGGAGAGCCCTAGTGTGAGCTCAGTGCCTAATGCAGGTACTGCTCCTATCACTGAGGTGGTCAACTGCAGGTCTTGCGGTCATTCTGGGTCACAAGAATCTTTTCTACAGGGAAAATTTTGCAGCGCCCTCTGTGTGCAGCCCACCAGCGGGAGGTACAAATGCTTACTGATGCTCTACCAGTTGAAAACACTGCACACTTAAAGTGGATTTTAAGTGTGTGTGTGTGTGTGTGTGTGTGTGTGTGTGTGTGTGTGTGTGTGTGTGTGTGTGCAGGTCAACCCCAGCTGAGGCCATTGAAGGAGAGCGTTTAGGGAAACGCGTAAGAAAGAAGAGGAAGATGTTCATGGATTCTGGAGATGAAGAGGAAGACAATATGGAGGAAGAGGAGGTAACAAATTCACACCCACTGAAGCAAAGGAGGACACATTCACTGTTAACTGGATTTACTGAAGTCACATGTACTGTATTGATCTTTTTTCTGAATTTCTAGGAAAAGATTAAATCTTCAAAGGGCAGACGAGCAGCTAAAGTTGCTCGACTAGGTTGGTAATTTTAATGTTAGACACGCATACACACACTGACATTTGGTTTATGAGGACTCTCCATAGAAGTGATGTTTTTTATACTGTACAAACTATATATTCTATACCCTAAACCCTCATTACAACCCTAAACCCAACCCCCCTAAAAGAAAATGTTGCCATATTCAAATTAACAAAAATAGACCATTTAGTATATTTTTTAAGGTGTTTAGTTTATGAAGACAGGAAGTGTCCTTATAAACCACGTTTATATTGTTATACATATGTCATTATATTTGTGTTCTTGTAAACCACATATTCAAACCCACACACACACACAAAGAGAAACATTGTCTGTGGCCAGACAGTGTTGCATACCAGTTCAAGCAAACCACACAGATGTTGTCTGTCAGTCTATATTGATACAATCATTGTGTCTAGCTGTTATCCATCACACGTATTACCAGATGTTTCACATGTATTACCAGATGACAACAACGTTTCTGTTGTCATGCATATTCATTCTGATGCTTTTATATAAGCCATATAAAGTGTCTCCTTGTGATGGTGTTTCCATAGTAACAGCACCTCCTGTTAAGAAGAAAACTTGGAGTTGGTCAGCTTATCTGGAGGAGGAGAGAGCTACTGCTGCTCCCTTAAAACTTTTTAAGGAGGTGAGACACACGCTGTATGTTATTATATTACGTTGTAATTTTAAAACAATAATACCGGCATTAAAATAATACAATATTAAATCATTAATACAATCACACAGGCAAGAGTGCCCTGTGGACATTTGTTAGCATGGCTGTGAATGCTGTGAAATATTAATGTAGTTACTGTAATAATTTAGTTATTGTGTGTTTGTGTTATTGTTTGTGTGCACTATAGCACCAGTCTTTTCCACAGAGCAGGAATGGGTTTAAAGTGGGCATGAAGCTGGAGGGACTGGACCCCTGTCACCCTGCTCTCTTCTGTGTTTTGACTGTTGCAGAAGTAAGCCAGGGTTAAAAGTTACTGTTATATTACTTATCAAATGTGTCCTTGTATATTTTGGAGGCTATCATGATATATTGACTTCTATCTCAGGTTCAAGGTTATAGAATTCGGCTGCACTTTGACGATTACCCTGAATGCTATGACTTCTGGGTAAACGCTGACTCATGGGATGTGAAGCCGCCGGGCTGGTGCGAGAAATCCGGCCTCAAGCTTTTACTGCCAAAAGGTACCCAAAGTACAAAGAAACTGTTATCAAGGAAACCGCATTAGAGGATGAGCTGCCCCTTGTTCAGAGCTCAACTATGACATAAATCAAATAGATGTAACCTGATGTGTAAATTACCTATTATTTACTCTGAAAAATAGTGAGATGACAAATAAGTAGTTTTGTAATTACTTAGAAAATACTAAATTAAAATAAACAAATAAAAAATTAAACTACTTTAATTTTCATGTTGTTTGAAAGCCTTAGAACAACAGTTGGTATGTTTTTGAACAGAGAAATTCAGTGAAAATAAATTCAGATGTATTATCATTATAGCATGTGCTGTTTGTTTTTATTCCACATCTGGAGGAAAATTGTGCTTGTTTACAGGCTGCAGAGATGGTGAGTTTAACTGGAACACATACGTTAAGAACTGTAGGGGTCAACTTGCGCCCAAACATCTCTTCAGAAGTCTTAATACAGTAAGTCACATTATAAATACAGTGAGTGTGTGTGTTTGTGTGTAAATGAGATCCACAGTTGTTTGAGATCATGCTGTTCTCATTAACCGTGTGTAATGTGTCATATTCAGTCAGTCACACCGTCAGGATTCCGTGCAGGAATGAAGCTGGAAGCAGTGGACAGGAAAAACCCGTCACTCATCTGCGTAGCAACCATTGCTGCTGTCGTTGACAACAGGCTCCTTATACACTTTGACAACTGGGACGATACGTATGATTACTGGTAAGCAAATAATTAGAACTATGTGCTTGTATATGTGTTGAGTTAATTGCCTGTTGAGTGTGTGTGGTTGTAAATCCGTTTGGTTTGTTCTCAGGTGTGACGCCAGCAGTCCGTACATCCACCCGGTAGGATACTGTGAGGAGGCGGAGCTAACACTCACCACACCCGCAGGTGAGATTCTGTTTTGAGATTTCTGTTTCTGATTTAGGTTTTCATAATGATTTAAAGTTTTCTTAATCATTTTAGTGTTTTAACAGACTTAATGAACGTGACAAGCTGTATTAAGGTTATTTGAAGCATGTTTATTTTTCTTTGTCAGAGTATAAACAGCCAAAGAGTTTCTCTTGGGAAAAGTACCTTGAGGAGACTGGAACCCAGGCTGCACCAGCCAGAGCTTTTAAACAGGTGAGGTTTGATTTCCCACAAAATTATGAGTGGTTAGTTAAATAGTTTATCAATGATAATAGTTTGTCATTTACAATTGGTAAAAAGTACTTAAAAGGTCCTAACATCTGTAATCATGCTAAACTGCACTCAGAGCGACTTACAGTAAATTCAAGGTATACATTTTTTATCAGTACTTGTATACCCTGGGATCGAACCCACAACCTTTGCACTGCCAACGCAATGCACTACCAGATGAGTTACAAGAACACACATCTTAAACACATCTTAAGATCTAGTCAGAGATTTTGGGCAGTTTAAAAGCAAACCCACATAATAATACAACAGCATAAATGGTATATGTGCAATGTTTGATAAATATAATTTGCCCTATGGTGATTTTGCGGTTTGCCTTCTGAACGTCCACTGATGTTTTGGTCTGCAGAGACCGCCGCATGGCTTCCAGATTGGGATGAAGCTGGAGGCAGTAGACAAGAGGAATTCAATGCTGATACGTGTTGCCACCATCTCTGACATAGAGGACCACAGAATAAAGGTTAATATACATCTATTTATCTAATTATTATGTCAGTAGTTTATCCATTAATCTGATCTAATTAACAGCCATGTAAAACACAGTAGGTAATAATTGACTACAGTTGGTGGATGTTCTTTAACCATATGTGTTCTGATACAGATCCATTTTGATGGCTGGAGTGATGAGTATGATTATTGGCTAGATGCTGACAGTCCAGAGATTCACCCTGTAGGCTGGTGTCAAAAAACAGGACATCCTCTACAGTACCCCAATGGTAACATACTCTCCTACAAACACACAGATACATACAGTGTTTCCCCACTGTTCAAATCAGACTCATCAGATCTCTCTCTACCTCACACACCTACACACACACACAAAAACACACACGCACACAGATTTCACAGTTTTTCGCCACTGTTCACATCAGCTTCTGCTCAACTCTGTCACATGTTTACTGGGGACAAATGTGCCTAATAACACATTTTTATATAACATATTTATATATTTTTATATAACACATTTTTTTTGTTATTGCATCCACCTGTAGTGTCTCAGAAACATTTCTTAACTGTTTTAGTCGCAATATTAAAGAAAACATGCAAGAAATCTTAAACTACTTAAAAATCAATAGAATATATGTTATATAATTATATAAGATTCCACTTTCCACAAAATGTAGACCAAGAAAACATGTTGTCCAGTTTTTTGAATGATATTATTGCTCTGTACTATATCAGCTTCCAGGGACTCTCCAGTCCCCCCGGGGCAAGGCTGTCCTACCCCAGGATGCAACGGGGTTGGACACATCAGAGGACCTCGGTTTGGGACACACTACACGTAAGTTATGCACACGCCCTCACATATAAAAAAATCTTTTGGTTGTTCAAGTGCAAACCATTTTTTTCCATTTCCTTTAGAACGGTAAGCTGTCCATACTCAGATCTGAATTTAAATAAGGACGGGCTGTTGCCAGACAGACTGAACGGTGAGAGACCGATCACACTCAGCGGACCCCCACGTCACCGCCGCGCTGAAACACTTACTCAGACAAACACGCCCACCGCCAGCACCCCAGAGCCCCCCGACACCACCACCACAGACCCCTGCCCGCAAGCTCGCTCAGTGAATGAGCAGAGCGGGTAAGTGTCAGCAGTTAAACAGTAGCACTTGTTACTCACAAACACACACACTTATGCTCTTTTTCTGTCCTTTCTGTCCGTTTAGGTCTGTCACTGCCTCCAAATGTGTTAAACCACCTCAAGTGAAACAGGAAGGCAATGGAAAAGGTAGAGCTTGTTTAAATCTGACATCATAGATTTGTGATATTGTATCTTAAAAATTAAATAAATAAAGGTGACAGATTACTGAGCACACTTTGATTTGCTCGTGCTGTAGATTCTCTGCAGCAGTTCCTGCATGAGTCTGTGTTCTGCGGATGGGAACCACCGAGGTTTCACCTGTGCTGGGAGAAGCATGGCAAGCTGCTGCCTGAAGCTTTAGGCCTCACCGCCAAGAGAGTGGCCAAGTGGAGCACAGAGGAGGTAACGTCTGATATGCACTGATCAAATTGAAAATGTAACGAATGCCTGAGTGCATTACAAGTCATTTTAAATAAAAGTATCTGCCAAGTGCATTGTGGGTATTGTCGGTTACTCAATGGTTATTTTCCGCCAGGTTGCAGGTTTTGTGAGAGAGTTACCGGGCTGCAGAGAGCATGCTGCCACCTTCAGGACGGAGGTAAATCGCAGTTTAATATTTCATAACAATTTGAGCAAAGTGCAGAACTGACCAATTAACCGCAACAAGATTTAATTTGATAAGATTAAAGAAATTAACTTTTTTTTAATTTTACTCCACAGCAAATTGATGGCGAGGCCTTCCTGCTTCTTACTCAATCAGACATTGTTAAGATACTGAGCATCAAACTCGGACCTGCTCTCAAAATCTACAATTGTATCCTCATGCTGAAGAGCGCAGATGAGGAGTAGACAAGCTTGACAACAAACTGGACACATGCAAACACCTCACAGCAACTGCTGCTCAATCAGACATGTGTTTGAAGGCTGCAATTGTCCCCATCATTCTACCAAGTCACTATATTACTCAAACTGCAGATTAACATGGTATTCAATTATTGGCTACTTTATTTGATTGATGGACAAATTAGCCAATTGTATGAACTGGAAGTTGTCTCATGCTGTGTTGTGGTAAATCCATAAGGAGTTACAAAACAACATTGCTCCTTCCTCCTTTAAATAAATCATTTGATCCATATTATACTCTAGGAGGGGAGGGGGTATAATACAGAGGCACCTTAAAATGTTAAAGGTTTAAACTGGATTGTTTCATTCTATATATTTATGATTTTATGGTTACTAAAATGGGTGATTGTGTTTGGTGCTGGAAGCATGGACAAAAGCCGCAATAGTGGAGCTTTTACTTGAAATGTAAAAAGTGATTTTTTTAAAAAAAGAAATTGCAAAAAGACCTTCGTTTGTAATTGACACACTGACGCTCATCTCAGCCTGATAGAGACCACCAGAGGGCAGTGGGAGTGTTTTGTGTATGTGCGCGTATGTGTGAGAGTGAGTGTGAAAGTTTTGCAAGCATGTGTGTGTGTGTGTATGATAATATAGTGTTGTATAAATGTGTGCTTGCATCTAATGTCAGGGAATTATTGCTCTGGGCAGACCTGGAATTGAATGTCTCAATTGAATGTCAAGTTTGTACATACTTCAAATAATATGTGTTCTGTCTATTTGGACATTTTGTAAATTGATGAAAGTGTAAAGTGAATCGGTCAGTGTGCCAATTCAATAAACACACTGAGAATAGAATTTAGGAATAGAAATGTGTGAGTGGGTGTATTTTAAGCCTATGAGACCTTTTTGCCTTGTCCAACCATTCCTAAAAAAAGGGTTTTGCATTCTTTTGTTTTGTGACTTCTACCTTTGGGGTCACCAAGAAAATGTATTTTGAACATCATTAATTGTTGCGTACATTTCACTTAATGCTGTCAGTTACTCCAATGCTGTAGTAACTGACAATGCTAAATTTAGCAATGCTAAATTTTGTAACCTGCTGTGTAATTTTGATTTTACGGTAACATCTTACTCAGCCTCAGCAGTCGTGTTAGAGCCACATCTTATATTACTGGTTTGGATTTGCAGTTGTCAATGGACATGGATTATCTGGAGATAGCATAAAGTAATCCAGTGACACTGAAAGATATACAATCTACAATATTAAGTAGAAATATATTATGGTCCTCAGACCATAACCTGGTAGAATGAAACAGTTTTGAGAAATGCAATGGTGTGGTTAGTGTTAAGGGTAATGCAGGTTTTTGCAGGTTAATTGTTTTCTTTGGTTGTGTGTGTGTGTTTGTAGATTATTTTGTGGTCTTTGTAAGTGGTCTGGTCATGTATGTCACTGTGTGTTTACTTTGGGGGGGTCAAAGAAAGTCCAGTCCTAATGAATAAATGAAAAGATTACTGAGGGAGGAAAATAAACAAGGATTTCCAAAAGAACTGCTTACTTTATCCTTTATATTTTTATCAGATCCGTTTGGTGTTCCATCTCTTCTTTCCCTTACCAAACTGTAAATAGGAAAGCTTAATGAACAGAAGCACATTTTGGCATTGATAACTTTCAGAATCTCATTGAAATTTCATGAAAGCCTAAAGCTAGTTTAGCTCTCAAATTTGATTGTGTGCTTTTGTAAGCACTGAAAAAAGGATTACAGGATTATTGTTGATATCTTTCTCTTATGTTACATTCCACAGGGCATTAGGTAGGTGTATGGGTTTTATGCAAAGATTTGGGATTTCGGGTTATTTCCCTGCTAACAAAAATAAAACCAGTCTAAGCTGTTTGGCTGATTTTAACTGGTCTCCTAGCCTTGTTTCAGGTAGTTTGGCTGGTTTAGGAGGCTGGTTTCAGAGGGATCAGCTAAAATCAGCTTGCCAGAAAGGGGAGGCTACGCTTAAACCAGCTACTTCCACAGCAGAGTTTATGGACAGCTCCACTGGGTGTACTGTGTCATTACTATAACATCACTAAGCCACCTCATCTGGCAACTGATTAAAAGCAACAAACCAGAATCTCTATAAATAACAAACCTGTAGTCCATGGCTAAGTAAAATATTGTTAAAACACCCAGAGTGTTTGTTATTGTCCATATCTACACAACTATCTTATATCTACATACATAAATGAATCTAATAATGATGAACAATCTAAGTGAGTAATGAAAAAATTAATATAGGCCTGAATTCATTGAAACTAAGAATAGGTTAAGCTTCCCACCGTGGGACCCAACGGGACTGTAAAAATGTTCCCATGACCCTCTAACCACAATAACTCTCTCTCACTCACTCCCACGTCACTGTCGTTTTAAAGCACACGCGCCACCCCTCGCGCGTAGGTCCGGGAAAGACGGAGGAGCGCGTGAAGCAGCTTCTGCGTCGCCGTCTGCAGGTTCGAAACGAATGCGCGCTCTCGCGTCATTGACGCCGTAAACAGGGAACGTAGCAAACGATGCATCTCCAGTGCAGAAACAACTGAGGTGAGTTTATGCGCTGATTTGCAGAATAATTTTTTAAATATTTTTTTGCAGAAGTATCATAGTAATTATACCCGTTTGATATAACTGTAAGGTTAGACTTGCAAGGTTTTATAAGAGTTTTGTTGCGGCCGATTTTGTTCTAAAAAACTGATCTGACACTTAAGATGCGCTACCCACACTATGCGCCGGCGTAATGCCAGTCTGTGTTGTTGTTATCGTTTATTTATTTATTTTAGATACAGTTTTATTAAATTGTTGGCTGCTGGTTAAATATGAGACAATATTTGCAGTAAAACTGCGAGATATTGCTGTGCAAAGTATTTTTAAAATAAGGATTATGCAGGGATTGAAGGATTAGTTGTCTTCCACACACAAATAAGTGCTTCTGAAAAAAACAGTTTGGACTACTGTAATAATGCATGTATTCTATATGCAACGACATGTCTTTTCTCTGTATTGTCTTTTAATGACTGTTTGTCCATATTTACTGTTTAACAATATTTAGGAATTAATTAATTAAGAAATTAAAATGTTCATTTAGACAATTTAAAGCCAAGTAGCTAATTTGTCTGTTTATTTACATGTGCAACACACCCTTAATATAACATGGAATAATTTAAGAGATACACATTACACATTAATACTCATTCCCCTAGGGTGACTTTCATAAACCTAAGGCCTTGAAAATGACAATAAACATACATATTCTGTAAGTATCAGATATGTTTTAATATATACCTTTTGTGTCTATAGAAAGTAAGATGTTTCTTTTTAAACTTTTTCTTGTGTATTTTCCTATGTTTGCTTCTTAATAACTTCCTCTTCTTTTACTACATGTCTCCCCTCTTCCATATTTTACTTGTAATGCAGAGGTTTATTTTTATATATACTTAAGGTGCATAAATTATTTTTCATGGGGTGATTTGTTATGGATTTATAGTATTCTTGTCCATTACGAGTTCCTGACCTTGGTAAGGAGGTTTGGCTATACAGATGTAGTCCATTTTTTCCTTTTTCCAGGAGGATGTCTGAGGTAAATGCCCCCACAGAAAAAGTGTCTGTTACAGTCCCAGAGTCACAGACTCCACCCCTAAGGAAGGATACGGGGCCTGTGATTGGTGGACTACGACTGCGTTCTGCACCAGGGGCTTGCTTGCTGTTCGCTGGTGTTTTGCTAATTGTAGGAATCAGCATTGCTGTGGGGGGGTATTGGAACAGTCACCCACGCCGACAAACTCATATTTCAACTGGACGCACCTCTTCAGAAAAACTGAAACTGATTGGCCCTGTCATTATGGGGGTGGGGCTTTTCATCTTTATTTGTGCCAATACAATTCTCTACGAGAATCGTGACCGAGAACTACATCAAGAAGCAGAACAAGGTCGAGATCAAGAAAACCAAGACATACTACCACTCGTACTTCAAACTCGAAGACACAGCAACAGTAATTCAAAATGGTTTTCGCAAACAGAATCAAATGCCAACACTCATACACTGAACCTGTCTGAACTCAACATCCACTGCCTGGATGAAGGTGTGGATCTTCCCACCTTTAAGTGTTCTTCTCCATCATCCTGTAACTCCAGTCAGGTGAACTTAGACACAAGATCTTCCTTCCAAGATCACAGGAACATGGAGACATTCACATTGCCTGTCATTAAACTCAATGACTGCCTGATTGGCTCCTCAGACCCAGAGGCTCCGCCCCTCCCTGCACGGACGTACCGGAACAAGGTGGGACTGAAAAATGTAAGTGTGGAGGCAACACAAGTGAATCCCACAGACACATCCCTAATGATGAAGAGCCAAGCAGAGTCTAAGCAGTGGTAGTTTTGTTACATCTGCCATTATTGCTGTGCTTGCTTATGTTTGTCAAACAATTATACACTTCATCTTATACTATAGAGATTGTAGACTGCTTCATTGTAGGACTAGATACTTAATAATTAACTAAAATGGCTGTCACACTTTAATTTCAAATCTGTTTTAGATGTTAACCGGTCCTGATCACTGTAGTTGCTGATCTACACTGGCTGGCACACAAGTAGACAAGCAAATAGAGATTTAGAGATAATAAAGTTTTTTTAATCATTTGAACGTTTTATTACATTGTTGTGGG
The DNA here is from genome assembly GCA_036877625.1 of Ambastaia sidthimunki. Taxonomy (NCBI): domain Eukaryota; kingdom Metazoa; phylum Chordata; class Actinopteri; order Cypriniformes; family Botiidae; genus Ambastaia; species Ambastaia sidthimunki. Next base: position 58,118 of record JAZGTK010000405.1, read on the forward strand.
AGAATAAACAGCAATGATACTTCTCATCTGAATTGCAGTTGTATTTGTTTTAAATTCATATGCAGTGTTATGGATTTTGGGTGAAGCAGATCATGGCTTCCTTATTAGTGTAAAAGGGACCAACTTTGGTTCACGTAAAATGTAGATTATCAGTTGTACTTTGATTCTGTTTATCTGTGGTCCCACCCTCACAAGTCCAAAATAATAGTGACTGCACTATGTGTCATTGTGTTTGTAGTGCTGGTCTTTATAGATCACAGAAATGTCAGGGCATAAATGAAAGGCAGCCACCCATGAGACAACACACAGAAATAGACACATAGGCACACAAACTGCTTCCCTCCATTCAGTCCTCTCTGTTCTGCATCCAGCATGGAAGTGTCTAAGAAGGCCCAGCATATAACAGAAGCCAGTCAAATGCAGGCTACATTTAGGAGGTCATACAGTGGTAAATAATGGACTGTATTTTAATAGAACCGGATTTTAATCCGCACTATACGACTGCTGTAAAACCAGTACAGCTGTCTAGCACCCAGCATCAGAGCTTAGAGATGTGGATTAACAAACTATGCAATGAAACGAGAGGTCAGAGTTCAGTTGGTTTGCAAAGAGGGAAAAAGCATTTTCCAATAAAAAATAGCTGTGAATTCTGAGAAAATACATTGTTCTGCCTGGAACATAAAAATTACAAGTGTTTTATTATATTAAAATGGAAGTTTTTGCTAGTCCTGATGTTTTTCTCCTGTCTGCTGCCTTTGACATCATAGATCAGAGCTTTGAGTTTTTGCAGTGTCATCAGCCAAACAGGGTTATAAGTATTTTAGGATGTATTTTTTCATACACCTTTAAAATCCAGGAACTTCGCACACAAACATTTGGAAAAATGAGTTTAATGGAGTATGTGAGTTCTACATCCAGCAAATCTAATGGTTATTGCAAATATTGAGAGTTTCTCAAAGATAAAACTGTGGCAACTAAACATAAGTTTAAACATAAACAATGTGCAACATATCAGGGCTTAAAACTAAGATATGACATATTTTGTTCATTTAAATTAGAAATGGCTATATGTATGCAGTGGAAACTTAACAAAATGTAAGACTGTAATTATTATAAACATTTAGCTTAAATGTCTACACAAACTGACCAATTCTGTTTGAAGTCAATCAATATACTGTTGTGTACATCATTACCAGTTTACACTTAAATAACTATCAATAATTTAAATTACAAATCTAATTATTTAAAACTACAAAACAAAATTTAGTTTATTCACATCCACTTACTTAAATGACCAATAAATGTCACATTAAAGTTGCAATATGTAGCTTTTGCCTCTCTAGTGCCATCTCTGTTTAAAACACAAAATTTTGTTTATTTTGAACCAAAACAGTTACAGATTGCAGCCTTACACAATAAATCGGTGATTATATAAAAAACATTTTTAAGCGTCAAGCAGTTTCAAGCAGATATTGCTTGGTGTGGGCAGAGCTTCCTCACAAGACTGTTTTTCCCTGTTCAGTCTGTGAAAGAAGGTTTTACAGTCAACATTGGCAGTTTATTATTGGACCCATCTGCACAGTAACTCCCCCTGTTTAATATAAGATACTCCTCCACTAGCAAAAGCACAAGACTGCTGGTTCATCACATTAGTTGTGTGTAATTTTGTGTGCATGTATGTAACTCACTAAGCCCATGCTGATGAGTATCTCGCCGTTGGCGTGCGGGAGTTGAGGTTTGGGAGCGGGTGAGTATAAGGAGAGACGTGGGTCCCATTCAGTGGGTCCAAATTCCTGCATGCCCTCCATAAAGATCCTGCATGCCTTCACTGACGCTGGCATGATGCTTCAGTATCACCTCCTGGGTTACATCAGAGTCCTACAGAGAGCATGAATGAAGAGTTTGTAGTACTACATCAAATTACACAACCTCCATTGAGATTTCACACACTTCAAATACCTCCAGCATCAGAATGCTGTGACGAACATATATGCTCTCTCCTTCAATTCTCTTTGTCCATTTCTGTGACTAGAAAAAACAGGAAGATTATAGATATAGACTATTATAGATTATAGAGATTATAGATTATATTTATATGCTGTGGATAAATCAAATTTCTGTGTGTTTATTTACAGGAAAGGGTTCAGCCAATAAGAAACATAACAAAAAATGATCTTACCTTTCTACTAAGCAAAGATTCCTCTGCCTGTTAAGAAAAAGATGCACTGTGAGAAATGCTTTCATCGTTATAACATTTTTATTTATTTTATCTTGTCAAAATTATTTGTGTTATTTTTTGCTTTATAGAAAACTCCTAGATTTTCTTAAAAGTCTTAAATGTTTGCACTCCTCTCCCAGCACTCCTCAGTGATCGCTCTCCTTTTTTCTGTGGTCACGCTTTTTCCTCTCACCTGTTCCTCCACCACTCTCTCTATCCTCTGAACTCTGATCTTGGGTGGGTTCATAGACCTCAACGTCTCTGATTTTAACATCTGTAAGAGACACAACAAACAATGAGATGTGTGTTCTCTTGTAGCTCTTTCATATTATATGTTCTCTGAATTCATGTAAAAAACTGAATACTTAATAACAAAAACACAGTCTTTGGTAAAACATTACAAGAACTACAGTACAAAAGATCTTAGAAAAACACATCTGATTAATGACATATTTTTATTGATTTATGAAAACATTTGTGCTTAATGATTTTAAGTCACAGACATGGGCATTTAGGTAAAATTTAATTAAGACAAAAGACACAAATGTAAGACATAAATGTAAATGAACATTATGTGTCAGTTTGTGTGTTACAGTGCTGAAAGATATGTAAGCTGGTCTACCTGATGGAAAACTCATAGGGAAATAGATCAAACATCTGAAACCAGTCATCATCAACCTCTCTGAGACCCACTGGAAACTCCTGTGGAGCTTGAACAATCTTCATTGTCTTCTTCTCTGTTATCTCTGTTTGTCCAGGGCTCACGGTCGTCACCTCCATCACTTGCTCCTGTCTTCTCACTCTGCTTTGAAGCACCTCCTCTCTGCTCTCCTCATACAGCTTAACAGTTGTATGCACTAAAACAAACACAATTAAGCATGTTTTGATTTGTTTGTTTTTGTGTGTGTGTGCTACAGCTCGTCTCTGAGTTGTAAGTACCTCTTTCTTTAGGAGAAACATCTAGAATGATGGACCAGTCATCCTCCCTGTCTCTTTGTGGTTGTGCTGCCCTCTGTTCAAGCAGAACTTGTTGTTATCTATCTTCCACTGTCACCCGCTCCTGTTGTTTTTACTCCACCTTCTCTTTTCTCACTCTGCTCTGAGGCTCCTCTCTGCTCTCCTCATATATCTCAACAGTTGTGCTGTGCTGGTGTGGATAAGCCAGGGGCACTGAAACAAACACAATCCATAATGCATGTTGTGATTTCTGTGTGTGAGTGCTGGGCAATGCCATGCATAAGAATGGCTAAGAATGGCTTTAAATTCTACTACAATTTTGGAATTTAAACTGAAGTAGCCCTTTAATAGTTTTGACTGCTGATCTTACTAATACGTCTACAAATACAAATAAATGTATCTTAAAAATCAGATTGAAGTCATGGTGAATAAAATAATGCACATACCTGATCCTTTAGGTGAAACATCCAAAATAAACCAGTCATCTCTATCTCTCTCTCTGGGGTTGTGCTATTCTCTGGTCTAGCATGATTGGCTGTGGTCTCCTTTCCTCCACTGTGACCTGCTCCTGTTGTTCAGAAGGTGATCAGAGATTACACCTGTGGGGGCAGTAGTGAGCATCGTTAGACTGAGATGTAGTAGAATGTACAAATCAGCTGTTTCAACTTGTTGAAGCCCCTTCTTCTCAGCTTGCTGCAGTCTTTGCTCTAAACATTCACCTTCCTGTATTTCAACTCTCAGTACTTCAACTTCATCTACCAGTTTCTGTTCAATAGCCTCCACCTTCTGTAGTCTCCGTTCCATAACTTCCAATCTTTCAGATGTTTCCTCAGAACCCATACTGAGAACCACACGTCTTTTCACTGTCTCCTGACTCTCCATCTTTCTCTCTCCATCTTCTTGAGGTTCCACAAAAGAGTTGACCTCCTATGTCCATTGCTTGGTGATAACTACTTTCTGTATTCTTTCCTCATTCACCTGTACTATTTCTTCCATAACGGATTCCTTCATCTGCCCCATCATTTGCTCTTTTAACTCAGGATGTACCTTCACCAAGATCCCCTTGCCAGACCCTCCATCACCTCCAGCTCCACAGGCCCCTCTTGTGCCATCTGAACATGAACGTTTGATCACTAGCCCATCTGCGGTCCTCTCCTCTGACACCTTCTCCTCCACAATCTCCACCTCTCTTTGTTCTTCAGTCTGAAGTGACTTTTGAAACCTGATGGTGAAACTGGTACAAAATGAACCAAAACACCTGTCAGTCACAGTCATCACTCTTTTTTTTATATGTGACTGTCTAGCTTTAATGGAAACTAAAACAGTACTTATTTATCCAGAGAAGTCTTTTGGGACATTTCTTCTGGAATGTTATGGAAAATGTTAGACCAGTGTGCCACTTTTATCCTTATGTCAACAAACTTGTTTGTTAACCAGTGGCACAGATTGACATTTGGGTATGTGAGTGCAGAAATGCCATAAAGCCCATATAAAGTGTTTCTGTAGCTTGACTAATGGGGCATGGTGAAAGCAACACCAAGGTCATGGGTTTAAATCCCAGGGAACACAAATATTGGTATAGTTTGCTTTGGATTAAAGAATCTGCTAAATACATAAATGTTCCCAGAATTATCCCCTAATAATATCAGTATTCTTATGTATTATAAAGCCCGTGTCTGTTTAGCTGGTCGTGAATATACACCACAAATGATCTGGATTTGCAAGCTCTGTTTTTTATGTACATGGTGGTGCATTTGGGAACATTAGAAAGGACTCACATAGGCTGCAGTCGAGGAGGACGAACCAATCATCAGCTTGCTGCTTTCCAGCATCACATCATCTGTTTAAAATGTTTCACAGTTCATCAGACAATATGATTTAAAGGTATAGTGCATTCATTTAATAAGAAGGAATGAAGAAGAGGAAATAAATAACTAAATAATATTGTTAAAGAGATTTAAAAAGATTCTCCTATTTACTGATAATGCTGTAGTGGTAAGTGTGGAAGTGAATGTAGGGCCACAAAAGCAATTTGTGAGGCAGTCAGTTTTTAGATAGCATCATTTTAAATAAGCTAAGGGACTTTACCTGATGCAAAAATGGCCCATTTGTCTGAATCATGTACCAGGAACCAGTCATCTAACTCTGTTCGTACTGGCTGCTTCAGAACTTCATTTGCTGAAAAAATACATTCAAAGTCAATCATTTGTACCTACAAATGATAGTAAATGGATGAATGAAGCGTAATAAAACACCGCATACGTGTGCGCTGCTGTAAAAGCACACAGACCTTTTCTATTGATGGCGAAGCGTGAGAACTGTGGAGGAGCTCGAGTGACGCTGGCGAGGTCCTCCAGACACACAGTGCGCGTCCTTGGTAACGGAACCTTGATCCCAGGGTCAGAATCCTTTTCGCTTTTGTGTCCTGAAGTCTGTTTCTGAGAAACACATTCAGGAGATGGTCTTATGGATTTAAAACTTTCCAAAGAGGTTAAACATGCTGGAAAATACTCAAAAAAGAAAATGTAAGTCTATTCAACGTAAATACTAATACGCATTGGACTAGAGCGCCCTCTTATGGTCACATGGACAAAGAAAAATACATATAACAGTAATTTGCACAAAGATGAACAAACATAAACATACAAAACTATACCTGAAGAAACTGTGGTTCTCCACAGAGCATTTCCAGAGATGTTTGCAGGCCCTGTAGCTGGGCAGAGTAAAGCTGACATGTCCGCATGTTCAATCATCCTGCTAAATCAGGTCAAATTGAAATCTTAATCCACATCGGTGAAATTTCATCACTACACCAAATGAAAATACATAGGCTAATCCCACATGAACATATACAGAACGCAAATGAAATAGGTTATATGAAATAAATTGCTCATATTAATGTGGATGAATACCTCAGATGGGTGAATCTTCAGAAGAAAGGTGTTTCGTTTGTGGGATATTTTAAGAACTCTGGGCCAGGAGAAACTGCATATTTTGACCTCGTCCTCATATACCATCAGTCCTTCAGAACACACACCTAGATTCACATCAAACATTGCTGCAGTGACATGCTTTGTTCATCCCATACAAACATACTTAAACTACATTCTGAATCATCAAACACAGCCCAGCTAACCCAGAATGTCTCTCAAAGTTCTCTCAAAGTTCTCTCAAAGTTATCAAAAACATTCCTGCTATAACGTTAGTGTTAACTTTTTAACGCTAAAAATCATTCATATTAAAAACAGTATCTTTTTTAAGTTACAAATCATCTCGGTGCAAGAACGAGATCACTGATGTAATTATTCTGGTGGAGATTTGGGTCATAATCTCTGAGTGTTGACTGAACTGTGTATGAACCCAACAAAACCAAGATGTCTGATGGACAGGGCAGTTGACCACTAATAATATCTTTCCTCAGCTGAAGACTCAGGAGATATCTGAAAGAATTAGTGTGTGTGAGTGTGTGTGTATATGTTATGTACAAAACATTGTTTTTAATACAAAACATTAAAAACAATGTTTTGTACATAACATTTTTGTAATGACTTAAAAATAAAAAAGAACGTGTACCCTGGTATTAGGAGAATCCCACATGACCAGACCATAATAATCCCTTTCCAGCAGGTCAAGGTGTTCACAGACTTTATTAAAGAGATCCTGCCCCACTGCATTTCTCTACAGAAGAAAAAACCCAAAACAGTTCATTTGTTTTTGAGTAAAAGAAATGCGGGAACAAGACAGAACGTTCAATCAATGTCTAATTTATACCTCCAGCTCCCACATGTAGTGGGTGTCGTCCAGGAAATTTACTCGACACTGCAACATGTCTGCCAAACTCTCTTCCCTTCAGTTTTCCCTCTGGTTATGGAGGTCAGCCTGCCTCATACTATAAGCACAGTTTAACACTTCTCTTCAGTCTAATGTCAAAGGCTTTGTTCTTCAGTTTCGTTTCTTCATTTTTGTAGTAATGAAGTAACATCAATTGCTGTCCCGCCTGCCTGGACAGTGTGATAGGACTGTGAGTGTTTTAGACAGATATGGCACACACAAATACATGCAGATGCATGTATTTGCATGTATGGGGCGGGGTACACTCATCACATGACAAACATGAATTTATACGTGTCATCAATCATTATTTTAGAAACAGGAAGCAAGAAAATACTGAAATATAAATGGATCAAATGGGATCTGTTCTCAACACATAAAGTGTTGCCTGCCTTTTTATGACAGTAAACATATTTTTAGCTGATAAGAATGGGTGGGGGTTGAAAAAAAACTTGCTCCTTCAAAAAAATGACTTTTTTTAGTAGATTTTTAAACATAATTGTAATCTAGTGCTATAAGCTATAACTTCTTTTTACAATTTTACTATTGTTCCAGCATTTTTGTTTCAGCATTTTTGTCCACTCTTGTATTGTTGAATTTTCTTTTGCTATCTACTTTTGCGAACTATTAAAGAGTCTGCTTTAACTGTTAAAGACACCAAATATGCACAAACTTAAATGTTTATGTAAAAGTAAAGCTTAGTCCTGATAGTACAGATAGTACACTCAAACAGCATTACATTAACTAGATCTAGTATCCAATTTTCAAATCCAATTTTAAATCTTCCTCTACAAATCAACACAAAAGCATAAAATGTGTATAAATATATCTATGTGTGTGTGTTCTTGTTTATTTGGGTACCAAATGTCCCCACAAGGATGGTAAAAGTCACAGGGAAATTTATTATTAAACATACTAAATAATCCTTTTTTAAAATTTTAATATGGTTTCTGTAATGGTTAGGGGACAGAACATACAGTTTGTACAGAATAAAAGTATTTATAATGTCTATGAAAAGTACCCACAAAGCATAGAATCTAACGTAAGACAGAACAGGCCAATAAAGAATTATGAACTCTCAGCTTCCCGGTGTTTATTGGTCTTTTGGTGGAGTAGCTCTCACAACTGTCTGTGACGAGGGAAGGATCTACACAAGATGATAACAGCATGTTGATAACAGTGATGAGGTGCCAAAAGGGAGAATGCAACATATGCAATGTAGCAAAATCAAAAAAAATTTATGCCCTAAAAAACACATTTTAATCAAGACATCATCAAAAACTATAAATATTATAGCAAAATACCACTCAAAAAAAAAAACAGACTGTACATGTGCTCGGAATTTGTAGTCAAACTTTGACACAATGTCGGACATTTATTTTTACAAAACTACTTGATGACATGAACCTTGCAAACATGGCATGGGCAAATACTACATTTTTCAAAAGCACTTTTGTAACAGAGTGATTACAAACCTGGTGAGTCAAAACAAGTGTCTTTATTACTCTGTCCATCCATCGATTTATAGAAAATTAAAAGGGTTAAAAAAAAATTTTTTTTTAATTTAGGTGCTACACCTCAACAAATGACCCTGACTGAAAAAACATTTCACACAATTTTAGGTGGCTACATTTTTCCCAACATAACATTGCTAATAAAAGTTTTATTCGCTATGTTCAAAACTCCCAAGTAAAGAGCTATGAGTTCCCTTTTTTATATAGTACATAAATATATGCACGTACATAAAAATATATATATGTTTTTGTCAGTTATGGTTACCCCTAACCGAAATGTGACCTCTGCGTTTAACCCATCCCTAGTGAGGAGTGAACACACACACACCCGGAGCAGTGGGCACCCCTATCACTGCAGCGCCCGGGGAGCAATTGGGGGTTGCTCAAGGGCACTTCAGTTGCTACCCGCCGGTGCTGGAATCGAACCAGCAACCTACTGATTACAACCTACTGATTACTGATTAATACTTTGCAATGTCTCCTGCCATGGGAAAGAACATTCTGGTTTTGAAAGTTCAATCTCGTATGAGGTCATTTTCAGGACAGTGTTGCAATACTTTGAACATTTTTTCAAAACATGCACTTTCACAATATTTTGGACATTAATCTTGGCTAATCTATATGAGACTAGTGAAATCAGGGACCTTTGTTTTATTAACCAATGTGGGAGTTTCTATTTTGGTGTGAGAACTTTAGGCAATCCAAACATGATCCAAAAATGGTCAGATGAAGAAAACGGACAAATTCAGTCTGATCCATCAGGCAATTTATTGCCAAAATATATTTGCTAATGTTTGTTCAAATACATGCTTTAAATTTCTAAATAAACAAATATGGCACAAAATTAAATGGCACAGGAAAAAGTTTAAAGATTGTTTCATTTAAAAAACAAAACTTGGAGACTAATTGCAAATGTGTAAATTATAGTGATATTTATTTTTAATGATTATTTTGTGACATGACAACCAATGCAAGACTTGGTTTTAAGTTTAAAAGTTATGACTGTTAAAATTAAACAGCAGTAGTGTAAAGTGTACAATGATGATACATATAACTTTCCCTATGACACAGATGCACAGGTGACATTCACACTTGTCAAATAATAGTAGATCTATAGATAATCTATAGATAAATAGTAGAAGATCAATACTCAATTCCCCCCCAAGATAACATGGAGTGAATGAAATGACCATTAACTAGGGATATTCAAATATATCATATAATAAATTGGCAGGTTTAACATTGCAAACAAATTACTATAACAGCATTTACTGTCAGATGTTGTCGAATTTTCATTTTCCTTTAGATCAATATATTTGAACACATAAATTAAACATTCAGCAAATATTAAATTTCAACATAGTGGGACGTTTTTTCAATCTAAACAGCTTTAGATATTTAAAACACAAACCATGTCTGCTTATTGTTTGTGGATAGTCACTTTGGCAGGCAAGATAGTCATGGGTGTGCTGTGGAGGCCTGGGCCAAAGATAGGAAACAGCTTTCCGTTGAACTTATCTGTATACGTGCACAGGTGCTTGTTGTTGCCGGTATCCCAGAATGACACTTCTCCTTTTTCCATATTGAGCTTCACTCTTATGGTTTCTGGTCTTCTTTCTACATTAAGCACAGTACGTGGAGTGGTCAGAGCATTATATACCCCTTTACTCAGTCCAATGGTCCAGACTCCCGCAGTCGTAGTGACTGTGAACTTTCTCTTCCGAACCACTGACTCTTTGCACACTCCCAAGATCCATTTGGGGTTGTCAGCCACATGGACATCCCAGCGGTGGCGCCCTGAGGAGAAACCTTCTGAGCCGAGGACAAAAACACAGGGGTCAAACCTCTCTGGGTTGTCTGGGAAAGACTGTCTCTCTTGACTCTCCTTCACACTGGAAAATTCAGGAGACATGGAGAGCCAGGGAGAAACTGTGTTGGGATCCAAAATTACAGGCACTACAAAAGAAATAATTAGGATGAATGACGGAATGTTATTCTTTGGACTTTGGAATGTTATTCAGACTGACCTATAAAGGTCCACCTATGATATATATCAAATTGAATACATAAGAAATACATAAATATGAGCTTCAAATACATGTAAATCAAAGCATTCCAGAAACTGCATCCTAAAAACTTCTGCTTGTCTGACTGACACACATAACTGAGTGTAAATGCCATAGAAAGACTTAAGTCAAAGCAGCAACAATTTAATACTTTGGAAATTACTGCCATGGTTGTTCATTTAATAGCAATTTGCAATATTCTGAAATATACAGACCTTAACTTTTGTCCTTAATGTATAAGTGAAATTATTCATTGTATAGTTTTATTATTTGTTTTTAAGGGTAAACCTTGTCCCCACACTAATATATTAAGCAATTATTTTTTTTTTGACCCTTGGTTTGTTTTTGGACCAACCTTCCTGGGGTCTCAGCTTGTGTGAGTATTAAATGCAGGAATGTTTTACTTGTGTATGTTCAGTAACTGTATTTTATATAAGCGAATACTTTTTTTTAATCAACCCCTTATAGTGACCCACAAATGTCTTACGTCATCTTAAACATACAATACATAATGTAAATGTGCACTCACAGCATTGGACATGAGACTGCATGCTCTCCCAGACTTTGTAACCCAGAGCACCAACATGAAAGGCCATGTTGATGAGAATTCCACGGGCCCTCTGTGGTTCCTCACCGGTCCACTGGGTCCTAACAGATATAAAGAAACCATCTTTACCTCTTTTCACCCTTTCATATTTATCAAAATAATAAAATATGATAGGTGAGTATAACATACACTGCATGGCCAAAGATTTGTGGGAACCTAAACATTACATATATATAACAAGAACATTTCATTTCAACGCTATGGGCATTAATAAGGAGTTGGCTATATGTACCATATTCTCTTATTAAAACGTTTTAATAAGATTGCATGGCCTGTGCTTAATTTTGTACACTACTAGTATTGAGTTTTGCTGAGAAACTCAATAATGAGTACAGGGTGTCCACAAATGTTTGAATTTTGAACAATTATTTAATGGAGTTAAAAAAAAGACAGGCACATACCTTCTTTTAAGTTTCTGGAAGTTCTATGGGGGTAAAAAAATGTGAAAAGTTAATTTACAAGAGGTGAATGAAAAGGTTTATGCCTGATTTAGATACTTATTAGGATATTTTACAGTAACAGGTTTTATTAACAAAGAACAAATACAGATCTTGTACTGTACCTGCAGAAAAGTCACATCTTCTGCTCCCATTTCCCTCTTTACTGACTGAATCAGTTCTGCAAGAGCAGAAATATCTCGACTAATGCTTTCAATCTTTTCTTCCAGTGTCTGTTTCTTCTCTGTTTCCTCCATCTTTAAAGCTGATATTCTAGAAGCCTCCTCATTATTAAGGATCAGACGGAGTCTCTCAAACTCCTGTTTAATTTGCTTTTCTGCCTCCTGTGTTTGAGCCTGCAATAAAATGGAGGGTGAAAATAAGAATAAATGTTGAATAAATCTCTCACTTTTTTCTTAAACGTATTCATGGGAACAAAAATATTTTGAATGTCCTATCAAAGATAGCTGATTTTATGATGTATCTTAAGTTTTCTCTTAGAAAGCATTTACCTCAATGTAGGCGATTGTGTCTTTATATTTTTTCTTCGTTCTTTTAAATGAGTCCTGCTTGGTTTCCAGTATTCTGATTTTCAAGCCAAGTTCCTCCTATGAAAGAAGATAATGTTGAATTATACACAGCAATACACTGCTACATCCAAAATTCCCACAAAGGTCATAATTTTAGTGGCTTTGACAGGCACTGGTTTGTTTTTATCTTAAATGTTAACATACACAACACAGTGGAGAGAAACATCTCCTCCAAGGCTTACCTTGCAGAAAGGTACTCCTCGTTCCACCGGCCAGAGGTCGTGTCCAAAGTGAAGCGTCACGCACTCCACGCACACGGGTTCCTCGTCTTTAATGCAGAAGAGCTGAAAGGGTCGCTGGTGCAAACCACAGTGGATCTCATCTATACCAGTTCCTCTCCAGCTTCTTTCTTTTTTATAGGACGCGCAGGTGTTCTTCAGTGCGCGGTTGGGAATCGGTGTCTCTCCGTCACAAGACTTTCGGCACAGAGGGCACAGCCGTCTCTGATTCTTCCAGCTGCCCTCCAGACATTCGTGGCAAAAACTGTGGCTACAGGATAGCAACACCGGTTCTTTAAATATGTCTTTACACACCGGACAAGTCAAGTCAGACTCCAGAAGAGACGGTCTGTCTGTAATATCTTCGTCATCATATTCTGCCATGTTGAAAGCGCCAGTAGGTTTTACTTTCACTTTACACTCAGCGAAAACGACGTTTCTCCGCAACGTTTCAAAGATTTTTACGAATCGTTGAGGTCTTTAAAAAGACTTTGTAAGTTTAAAGTTTCTTACAATATTCAAAAAGAAATATATTACGCGGTTTGTTAAGGTCGAAATGTTTAGCCCGATCTCAGCTCATGTCTCCCACAGCTACTTCCGTGTTCAGTGGAGGAAGGAGGAGGGAGGGAGAGACTACATCGACAGTTCTGCTGAAACACACACAAAACGGGTTTGTGCTCATTATTGATAAACTCTTGCTTGTCGTATGTCCACATATCTTGGTAACAACAATTTAACACATTTAATATGTACGCATATACAGAACTGTAGGGTCGCATAAATATACGGTCTTATTCGTGCTTTTCTGTGCCAGTTTTCAGGGTTAATTTCTCATTTGAATTTAACAAATGTTGGACCAGCACTTTTCTCAGTTCATTGCCCAGACATTATCTTTTGTTGGCCTTTTATTGGCTTACACGACAAGTGAAGATAAAACTCTTGTAACATTAACGTGATTGCCCCGTCCAGTTGCCTTATGTGGATTTTATATGATGACTGCTACTTTTTCTATTTTGTAACTGATGAAAGTTACCATTCTTGAATAATAGTATATATAAATTTACAAGTTAACTTCAATTCATCTGTAATCAGCTTTTTAAATGTATTGCTCAAAATGTAAACATGGGACTTGTGAAATAAACCCTTGTTTTTCCTAATTTCCTTGTCTTTGACTCTATATATTTTTTTTATCTCTGAGTTCCTGTAAAAGTGCTCAAAGTCATATATTACAACATGTAAAACTTTTAAAGTTTAAAAATATGTATCAGACCGTATTCTGTGTGTACTGATTTTCTGTGTCATACGTAATGCTGTGATTTACAATTTACATCATTTTTCGTTATTTTGCTGTTTATGACCGTAAAGCTACTTTGAACCAATCTGTATTGCGTAAGGCAGTGTTTCTCAATCAGAGACAGGGGTCCACAAGAGGTCCTCAACTAATAAATACATACATACATACATAAATAATTGAAACTATGACAAAAACAAGCATTAAAATGAATAGAAACAACAATTAGGATATTTTATTAGTGTTATTTTTATAACAAATATATTGTTCTAGTAATGTCAAGCTCTAGAATATTTTAATAGCTAGAAACTTTGAGTGGGGTGGGGGACGTCAAATATTGTTGTAAACAACGGGGGTCCTTGAAGTCAAAAAGATTGAGAACCACTGGCATAAGGCAGCAACACAGTAGACGACTTGACTTAAAGAGACTGCAATGCAATACTAACAAATGACCAGCAGAGAGCCCTCAGCATGCTTGCAGGCTTTGTGTTGTTGACAACCATCTGGAAGCACGAACGGGTACAGTTAACAAACACCAACAGCCAACACACATGAATCGCATCATTCATACGCGCCCCCACCGCTGTATAAGTTCATGCTTGAAGAGTTATATCTTGTATTTAGCCAGGATCTAAACCATAGAGGATGGACAAATTCTTACCCTGAACATCTGGAGATGTGTTCGGTAAATAAACACGTCCTGTGAGCCCAGCGTAAGGCCTTTTTCCAGCAGCTCATACCTCATCCACATCCGCGGTGGTCTCGCACTGCCTCAGCAGGAGCAGCAACTGGAGCTGAACAGCAATAGTTTCAGCAAATCATCGTGTTTATATTTTATTTATCTGACGCAGGATGTAAATCGCAAATACCTCGATACCTCAGAAACATGGAGACCAAGATTTGGGAATTGGTGAGTAAATAAGCATGGACCGTTTTTCCCGATAGTTAGCCGAATGGACATGGCTAACAGCTTGTTAGCTTGCTCAGCTAAAGCCATTGACTTAGTCGCTAGTTAATTTTTTTTTGTTTAATATGAGTAAATATGACAGGTTAGACTGTTTGTCCTTGTTATGTAAGATATTGGAATAACCAGGTAGTTTAAAACGGTTTTACAGTCGGCTACATATGTTGACAGTACGGCTAACAGTAAAGCAAACCGTTAGCCGAGCTATAAGCTGTTGTTATAGGAATGCCTCTGTCGGCTAAAAGCAAGCTAAACTATATATTTATAATAAAACACCTCACAAAACCAATATATAATAAATGTAGAACTTCTCTTTATATAATATATGTACACAAATAGTTTATCCTATAGTTTACTCGTGTGCTGTGCTTTTCACTAAATAGATGCTTTTAAATTGCTTTCAAACACGCCGTATCTAGCATTAAATATGTCTCTCAAATATTTATTGTTTAGCTTGATAAACTTTCCTTAATAAGACGTTTTTAAGTGCGTTTGTTTTTCAATAAATGTTTCTTTCTGAATGCTCATAAACTTTAGATATAAAGAATTATGAAGCACCACATGAATGATGAATGTTAATTTATATGCGAAATAATTTGTGGGTAGTTCATGTATATTTTTCTGTTTAAATCTCTGTAGGTCTCCAAGCTGTGAGCAAGTGCCACATCCCACTGCTCCAGTATATCTGTTTCTCATTTAGCCCATTGTTGGTGGAGGAGAGGATGAGTTCTCACCTTCTGTATCTCCTGCTAACTGTCTTGGTGCTTCTGATACCTGCTGCCTGGGCAGGGGATTGTAAGGGCCACAGGCAGGTTCTGAGGGGCACCCCAGGATATGTCTCAGATGGGGCAGGAAACTACTCTGTGAATGGGAACTGCGAGTGGCTCATCAAGGGTTGGTGTCAGAAGCTCATTGAATGTGAATGAAGTGGGATACCGCATACAGTGGGAATGTTGTCCTCAGAGTTTGTTTGTATCTTAATGTTATTTAAAAAAATTAGTGGATATTTCAGTAGTTTCTCCTTTAAAACATAATAGCCAAATTATATCTTCTGCATACTTATCATAATTTGAATAATGTCAAAGTAATACTTAGAACTACCGTTTTACCAACTCAACCAAGTAAAAGTGTCATTTCTTTAATTCCGACCCCTTTTATTCCACTTTTCTCATATTCTCATATGTTTCAGAATTTTCTGGAGGTGGAATTAAAAAAAGCATGTTTTATTTCCTTTTATTTGTAATGTAAACTCTGCTGTTTCCTTTCAGCTCCCAGCAGAAACCATCGCATTGTGCTCAACTTCACGTTTATGGAGACGGAGTGTACCTATGACTATTTGTTTGTGTATGATGGAGATTCTTACCAGAGCCCTTTATTAGCAAGTTTAAGTGGAACCACTCTTCCACAGCCAATAGAGGCCAAGTCTGGTAAGGTAAGCCCATGGGTATCAATTTACATCAACTGAATCTGTGAATTACCGGTCTTTTCTGAGTCCTCTTTATTTAGCTCTTAAACTGTAAAATTGTGAGGGAAGGATTATGGTAGGTAGTATCATGTTAGGAATTTCTGTTCATGTCAACATGTGTCCATTTTAAAAGTCTTGTGAATCATAAGAAACTATGTCAAAGCTAGACTTCTTGTTTATTACTCGCTGTCTATCTTTTCTTACATTCAGTGTCTTGGCTTGCAGTGATTATCATTTCTTAATCTTCTATCATCTTATGTCTTTTGCAAGATGCTGCTCCACCTCTTCAGTGATGCCAACTACAACCTGCTGGGCTTCAATGCCACCTACACATTTTCAGTTTGTCCTGGGGACTGCGGTGGTCATGGGCGGTGTGACATAGCTACTGCCCGCTGTCAGTGCCATCAGGGATGGGGAGGTGTGGACTGCAACACCCCCCTCTGCTCCCAGGTCTGCGCCCAACATGGCCGTTGTCGCTGTGATAAGGTAAGAGTTTTTATTAAAAAGTACTTCATGAAATTGTTTCATTATTTGAACGGTTCATTTTATTCTCTTCCTCTCTTGAAAACAGAGGGGGGAGCATTGTATCTGCAGCCCAGGCTTTGTGGGGCAGAACTGTCAGTTGGGTCTCCGTGACAACAGTGGGGCGGGGCAGTGGTGGGAGGTGAGCACGGGTGATGTCCAAGTAGCCCCCCGCACGGCCTCTGCTGGGGTTTACCTTCCATCCACTGGAGCTATGTACATGTTTGGAGGTAAGGCAGGGAGAAATAATTTTTCAGCCCTGGGGTACTGCTCTCATGTCCTGGGATGTGAGTTGCAAGCATTTAAAGACTTTAAAATGAAATCTGTACATTTTGTCCTGTTGAAAATGAACTAAAAATAAGTGCTGAGCAAGTATATAACAGATCAGTGTCCAAGATGAAGAAGCTCATCCAGCCGCTGTATCGCATGTCCGGATGCTGTAGATGGTGCAGTGTTTGTAGCTTGTTCTTACGGCAGTTATTTAGAATTTAAACTTGTAGTTTACCTTTTGAAATAACTATGCAAGCAACTTACAATGTTATGTTATAACTTACAACAGACAGAGATGGCGATAGAGAGGCAAAAGTAGGCGATTGCAGCTTTAAAAGATGGTTCTTAATTTCAGCACTTTCACTTTCTTTTTTTCAGGGTTTGATCTGAATAGAGCACTGGGGGACCTTGTTACATACAATTTTTCAACCAATTATTGGGCAAAGACATCACATTCCTATAGTCCAGTAAGATCCTTTTTCTCTTTCAAGTTATTATTGTGTTGTATTTCTAGTCATATACTGTGTTTTCGTATATGTTTGGTACTTTCAGGCTGCTCGTCATTCACACACAGCAGTAGAATGGCAGGGCAACATGGTCATCTATGGCGGTGAACTTGCTGATCACTCATTGGCCAGTGATGTCTGGCTGTATCGTGCACAGCAGAATGATTGGCAGCAGCTAGGCCAATCAAATGCTCCAGGGGCTCCCAGGCTGGCGAATCATGCAGCAGCGATAGTTGACAGCTATCTGTATGTTTTTGGGGGTGAGTAAACGATATCCTTTAAGCATAAAAAAGATCAACAGAAACATTGCTGTCATTATATTGAAAATGTGTGTAAAGATCAGCCTTCGTTAAGTTTTACTGTTATCTATTTCTCCTTTTAGGACGGACAGAGGAGGACATGTTCTCATCTTCTCTGCACCGGTTTCATTTGTGGGATGGAGTTTGGGAGGCCGTTCAGCCTACAGGTGGAAAACCACCTGCTACTGCAGGGCACAGCATGGTCTATTACGCCCCTTCCAAAACTCTTCTGGTGTATGGAGGACACAGACCTACTACTGCTAGGTATAACAATACAACATACCTCTTAAATTTTAAAGTCAACTTTATTGTCAATTCTGCCACATGTTCAGAACATACAGAGAATTGAAATTGCATTTCTCCCAGGCCCATGGTGCAAACAACTGAGTGGTTTGTGTAACCTAATAGAATAGATTTAATAGATTATAGAATAGACGAACAGATTATAGCTACATTTTGAACTTTCACAGTAAAATGTTTAATTTGTTCCAGTGGCGTAGTTGCAAAGTTAATAAAAATTGTTAATTAGGGTTGACATCTTTAAAATCTTATGTTTAAATGACATTGAAAGATCTAAGATAAGCTGAGGTTTGTATTTGATATGTGTGCTTAAGTTTGTGTTTATGACTTTTCTTTAAGACACCATCTCCTATTGTTTTCACCAGGTTCAGTGTGCGTGTGAACTTGACTGATGCTTTCCATGTGGAGAAGCGATTCTGGACTTCCTTCCGCTCGCGTTTTCCTGCCAGCGGCCCGAGGGAAAGAGCATTCCACTCCGCCACAGTTATCGGCAATTACATGGTAGTGTACGGTAAGTGGTGATCATCTTCGAGATAAACAATAACACTACATCTAATTTCAGTTTTATTGCGTGTAAATGTAAAGATGTGTAGTTAAGTTATGTGTAGTGTAAGTAGACAGATTTTGATGTTCATACATTCTGTTCGTCTCCTAGGAGGGAATGTACATATTCATTACATGGAAGAGAAGTGCTACGATGAGGAGATATTTTTCTATCATCTGGGCTGCCATCAATGGGTGTCTGTTGGAGAAAACCATAGTCAACGTAAGTGTATATTTAATAATCAGAGAGAAAGTCTGACCATATATGTGACTGATGGTTTAAGCACATGTTCCTCCTGGAGGATATATTGCAATAAATGTCAGAAGAGCACACAGGAGGCACACAGATCTGCAGATCTGTTATGGATAACTTCAGTTTGCTGTTTGCTCCTGTAGGAGGTGTGTCAGTAAGGGGCCGATATTCCCACATTGCTGCTGTCATGGATGGCCGTGTGTTGCTTGTTGCCGGGGGTTACAGTGGAGTTGCCCGTGGTGACCTTGTCGCATATAAAGTTCCACTGTTTGTAAGAAGTGACCCAGGAGACAGGGTACAGACTTTAGATTATCATTTTTGTTTAATTTTGTCCAGTAACTATTTGTGTACTCTTGAACTAAGAAATGTAAATGTGTGTACTTGTGTTTCTGTCTTACAGGACACAGTGTGCGCTGAAGCTCCAGATGAAAGCCTGTGCCTCAAGAATCCAGAGTGCAGCTGGTGTGAGGGGCGTTGCCGAGAGTACCAGCCCACCAATCCGGTACCACAACCTCAATCTCCCTCACCCGTGTTCCTCCAACTCTTTATTTTTTCTTTTCACTAATGATTTTTAGTTATTCATCTGATCTACTTTAAATCTTTCTGCTGCTGTGTTTGTGCACAGTGTGGTAGCACCGGATGTCTGGGTCTGGCTCGTTTCCTGTCGGACTGCCAGTCCTGTCTGGTGTTCAGTGGGGTGCCGAACTCTCTTCCACAAGTGTCTGGAGAATTCGGCTGGTGTGTGCAGAACGAGTCCTGTTTGCCTGTTTCAGGTAAAAAAAAAAGGAGAGAACACACTGTAAAACTCACTTATTGTAACTGTTATGAATGTTTTATGAAGTGATATGCAGCCACACAGTGCTCAGTAAATCTTTATTTCTAGACACTTTTATAAGTCTGTGAATTATTGTGTTACTGAGCGCTGCGTGTCTGTAGATCAGTTTAAGCAGTGATACAACTCAAAATAGTGTTATGTCAAGTGACCTGAGTGTATACAGTATGATGATCATAAGTAAACCTTGTACATTTTGACTCCTGGCAGAGCACAGTGCATGCCGCGTGGACCAGATCTCTGGGGCGTACGGCTGGTGGGGGGAGCGCACGCGTTTCCTCACCTCCCTCCCCTCCTGTCGCACC
>JAZGTK010000406.1:0-78084 GCA_036877625.1 Ambastaia sidthimunki
TGCTATATATAAAGTATGTAAATGCTAGCTGCAGCAGTCAAATACATCAATGAAAGTTGACAGCTGAATTATTAGCATAGCTGAAAGCATCAGTCTTTTGTTTTAACCCAAGAATGGAGCATTTTTAAAACTCACAATGGCTCTAATCAAATTCTCAAGGTTGTTCAGTTTAGCATTGTATTAGTTTAATAGTTTCTGGTTTGCCGTTGACGTTAATGACACATTCCTATGTAAATATAATGTGCCTCTGAAAAGCCATCAAAACATTTTAAGGTTCAATGAATGCGGTTTCATTTCACTGTGCTTTTTTTTCCCTCCCCCTATGAACGAGAAATCTCTTTTTATTTAGCAATCTCTGCTGCACTTACAGAAATAATAAGAAGACTGGATTGATTAATGAAGAGTTTTAAAGACTGATGCAATGCATTCTTACACATAACTTGAGGAAAAAAGCAGTCTGGTTGGAGGAGACAAGGTTGTCCCTCCACTACACCTCTTGCTCGCCCACCTGTCACTGCCAAAGAATGAATTACCCCAAAAACACCTCCCTGCCTCTCTCCCCACAAACTCCCAGCATCTCCTTCTTCCTCTGTGGAGGCCTTTGGCAAAAATTCTGGCTCCATCTTCGAGAGATGATAAAATGGCATATATTCTCACTCGTCAGAGACTGATGAAACCATTTAGAGTAATACACTGGAATACATCAAAGGATCTCGCATTGTGGCGCTTTCTTGCATGTCACAATGTAAAAAGAGCAATATTTGTTTAATATCTGCTCCTGTTCCAAATTATTTTCTTGAGGCTTTTTTCCTGTACACTGAGACAGAGTTTTGTTGTCTGTAACTTAGTCTAAGTTTGAAGCTTCACTCAGACCATTAATATCTCTGAGCTTGGCATCAATCAGAGCATCATCAGAGCTTCCAGGGATGGCAGAGAATGTGAAAATCTTTAGACGAGTCAATGAGCCGTCTCTTTATTTATTTTAAGTGCATGAACTTATTTGCAATCATAATGGCGCTCTGTTTAAACAGGCAGCTTTTAATCTTCACCTATAGAAAATATGAATTATGAATCACAGTACAGCAGTTCAGGTTGTAGTCAAAAACCTGGAAGATAATTAGCGTTTTTGAGCCATGGATTCCCTTTGGAATTTTGTAGTGCTTTTTAAATAATGGTTTTGAATTCATAGTGTGATTTACTTGAAGTGTTCTACAACATACAATTACACACTGTCAAACATCAAATGAATCGTGTGTTTTTGCTTTTAAATGCATGTTTCTAATGCACAGAGACTGCAACTCCCACAAAGACTATGAGCTTATCTGCTTGATGAATTGGACATCCCTATAGTCTTTCTATAGCATCTTGTTAGTGAAATTCATTTTTAAAAACTCAGTAGCTTTAAAATTGCCTTTACTGTATGACTGTGTTGTGGACTGTGTATGACTGTTGTGGAATAAATGTAAAAATCTCTTTAAGTGAAGTTAACCACAGACCTTATTTTACTCATGTCAATTCTAAAGACCCATGAACCCATAGTGAAATGGCATTCTTTGTTGGCCTGCAAATTTACATTACGTGTATATAACTATGTGGAGAAAATTATTTTTGTTTCTTAAATTGTTTAAGAGAGACTCATTAAATGTATGTTAAGAGGGTAATAGGTAAACCTTGCTGTTTTTGGGATTTTTCTCATGCTATTTTAAGAGAAAAACTGATTCTCTGTCTTGAACTAGTGCACAAAGAAATTCAGCTCTTATATCAAAGTTAGTGTGGAGGATTAAACACATTTAGCCTGCAGTCATTTATTCATAAGAGATGTGTTATTGATTTATTTGATTAGTTTCTTAATATACGAGGATGGTGAAAGGACAGAGAGTGGTTGGAAAAGGAATGCTGCTTTAAACTCAGGCAGGAAATTAAAAGTGAGAGTTTGGAGATGTGACTTTGTTGGAGAGCATTGATTAAAGACTGACTTGATTTTCTATGTGACACACTTGGAACGAGAGCAGTGAAACATCTTGAGATATCTGCTCTGTTGTTTATAATGAAATAGTCCTTCATTATCAGACTTGTGCAATACGAGTTCAAGTTCTCTGAAAACGTGCCGGCGCAGAGCATTTAGAATGAATATTTTCTCTTCTCTGTATAAAACCGTTAACCCCCTGCACTTGTTTGATTTCTTAGCGTTTGGAATCCTTTTGTGTGCGTGTGTTCGGTGATTACTTTCCCCCCACAGTTGTTCTGAGAGCTAGTCACACTGCCTCACACGTAAAACAATCAGATTTTAAAGAATGCAGGGGAACAAAGTACAATAAAGATGAATTTCCACCATTTTAATTTACAACACAAAGTATAAAAATAAACACTGAAGACTTAATTTAGCGTGCTTTTCAGGCGGAACACCTAATCCTCACCCCTCCTCGCCCAGCGCTCGGGGACGGGGATTTTCCACAGGGAGGCTGCGGCCTCATCTTGGGAGAGATAGGTGGGCAGAGTAGAAGGCCATTTTACGCTGAGCGTAACACCCCCGGGGCCCCGAGGAGCCCGGGAACAGATACACACTCAGCGGCCCCGTGCTAATCATCCAAACAAGCGGCAAGCAGCGCCGCTCGGAGCTGTAGAACAAGCACCTTAAGAGCCACTGCAAAGACAAAAACAAAGAAAAGAGTTTGTTAGACACGGATTGGAGTGGAGAAAAAGAACTTAAAGAACAAAGAAGGACATGAATAGGTGAGGAAATAAACTGGGACAGCGAGTCTTCCTCTCCCCAAAGCGATTTAGCGCTCTTAACTCTTTTTCTGCCATGACTGTGGATGGGAAGGAAGGGTAGGCAGCCTGCTAAGTGTGTTTGGCTCATGCTGAGGGTAGGATTCTTTGGCTTAACTTAATTCAATTGTGGACAGTGGTTCCACACACGCTGGAAATGGGGTTTCTTAACATAAAATTAAAGTGTGAACTCTACTGAAATACCTTGTCTAGTGGAAGCCTAACTGAATTGAGCAAAACACAATAAAATTCCCTGCCCAACGAAAATGATTCAAGTGGTCCCAACGTGAATAGATTGAATGAACTTCTGTTTTACAAAGTTAAATGATTTGCATGCAGTGAAATTAAGTGACAAAATTGTGCTGCATTAGCTCATTTTAGCTGCCCTAAAATTAGTAAATTGAGTAAGCAGCAGAGATATTTTTGAGTGTTCCCCCTGCTCTCAAACAATTGAATAAACGCAGACTTTTTTCCTATGTTTGTTCATTTTACACTAGCTAGTGGTCTACTTAAAAAAAAAAAGTTTTCAGGAACAAAACCTGCACCGATCCCAGATCCTACATGTTTCCAGAAACAACACATACAGGCACAGCTCTTCTTATTTCCCTGTGGAACCTGTTGTGTACAGTGTTGGGGCTCTGTACCTGCTGAATAGCCTCTCGCCACAGGAGGCTGGGAACATGAGTTTATCCTTTTACAGAGAGTGTGATGTGTGTATGTGGGTGTGGCATTATGTGAGTGTTCTGTGTGAATAGCACATAGAGGGCTTGCAAAAAGAAGTAACCCAGCTAACAATTTTTGGTTGTTAGAATGTTTCCCTGAATGTCAATTTAGTGTCAAAAATCTGAATTTTATTTTAAACGCTTTAAAACATTCCACTAACAACTTGATGTTTTTGATAACATCAATGTTTGATGTTTTTGATAAAAGTGTTGTGCTAACATAGAGAACTTTTTGAGGTAACTTTTAGAGAACATTTGCCAGTGGCTAAAATCAGCTACATATGTGTCAAAAAAACCCACCTTTACTTTAACATTTTACAGTTTCTGGACATGTAATGAAGCTAAATTCTAGTAACATTTTGTTGGCATAAGTGCATCTAATTTGCTGCTTGTACCCAGCTGTGGAAGTGGACAATGAAGTGGATTTCAAAGTTGACATTTAAAAAACAAACAGAGATCACATGTGTGGCATATTTGTTCATTGTTTTTAGGGAGATAAAACTTCAGCTTGTGTGGAAGTTGGGCCTTCCCGGGCATCTATTGTGTAGGTTTGCAAAAGCCTCATTCTTTCTTATACATGCAAACACACGCTAGCGCTGTTGATGTGAGAATATTTCAGTACAGTGTCTAGCAGCCATGCAGAGAACTCTATCACTAAGTGGAAGTTACCCATATATACTATATCTAACAAGATAGCATAATCTAGATGATGTTCTTAGGTTGCATGCTAAGTTGACTTCTTAGGGCAATAGACTTATGTAACATGAATAGAACCAGGACTTTAACAAAACCAAAGTCGCAAACCCACACTGAGCTTTTAGTTATTGGCTCTTTCATTTCATCTTCAGTCATTTTTGTTGCTCTTTTCTTTTTCAGCCATGTTGCATCTTCCCCTTTATTTGGCTGAACAGACCATAGAGTGCTGCAGCAATATGCTGCACACTTGGAAAAGGACTTTTTGGTGGTCTGTCATATGAACGCCACTTTGGTCTGATGCAGCATCACATTGATGTAGAGGACTAAGTGGCCCTTTTTTTCCAACTCTTTCTTTGAAATAGGCAAGGCAATCCCCGTTGGCCCAGGGATCATTTTCTATTTACGTTTCCCTTGCCAACGACAGAGGCGACGCTGGCCAAATTCACAAAAGAAGATCCACATTGGAAAATCCGGCTAATCCCTGATTGAAAGTTCATGCATTGGCTTCCATGTATAAGCTCTGGCAGATTTTCCCAGGAAACAGGAATAAAAAAACATTGATCATTGCTACACAACAAACTAGGGATCTTTTTGGTCAAAGGAAGCCACCCTTCATGGCACACACAACCTATGACAGTGTCAGAAATCATGTCTATTTTTCAAGTGCAGTCTTTTATGTGCAGAAAGACGAGAGAGCCTCTATTCTGTTCTCATCGAATTAAAGGCGAACAGAAGGGGGGGTTAAAGTTCTCAGTTGTTCTGCCAGGAATATGAGGGCTGTGGAGATCTAGATATAGAAGTGAGATGTTTGATGATTTCAGGAGCACGTGTCTACCTTTTACCTGCATGTCTGCTAAGAAGTTCATTTCTCTATACTGTATGAATGTATCTTTTCCCCTTTTATGTCCAGCTTGGGTTCCCCTCCCTTATTCACTATCCCCCCCACTCTCCCCCCTTTTTCTAGGGTAGTGGCCATGGCTGGAGAGAGGATCTTCACAGATGGCATGACTGCTTGTCTTTTGGGGAGGGGGAGCTAAACAAGCTTAAACTTTCTTATTTTCCTTTTGCTTTTCTTCAGGCAAAACTTTGGACTGCAACTTTCGAGGCCTGGCGCGAGCTTTATCTCTGCCCACATGCCAGGGATGTGTGGGGTCCTCAGAGAAGCTCCAGTTGGATGCGGAGTCTGTGGGTGCTCTGCGTCCTTCATCAACAAGGCCATCAGCGAACCGTCCGGGTGCACGCCAGAGCCAAAGCCGAGCTCCATCTCATGGTACAGCTGGTCATCCCAGATTCGCTAGCCATTTGAAGCGAGGGATATTCAGTCCAGGATTTGATAAGGGAATGCTTTAGCCTTCCTTCTCCTCCCTGTGGTGCACTGGAGGCAGTCTCTTGGTTAGATGGATAAGAAGCTCCTTTACTGCAAGTGATGGATTGTGGCTGGCACGGCAGCGCTCTAATCAGCTTCTCAGAAGTTAAGCGTGGGCTCTAATGGTGTAGACTTGTCAGGACACTGACGTCTCTGCCATCTCTCTTAAAGCTGAGAGTCAAACATGCGAGATTGTGTGAGAAATGAAGCTGTCCTCCCTCAGACGGACTGTGTTGTACTCTCCCAAACATTAGCAGGAATAGAAACACAACCTGCCTTAATCTGTAATGAGAGAGGAAACGAGACAGCGTGCCAAAGAGATAAACCAAAAAAAGCTTCAGCGCAAGAAAAGGTCTGAAAAGTAAAGAGAATGAGAACTGAGTTTGTTCAGGCAGAAACAGTGCAGTGAGTTGGACCAGTGCTGTGTGTTTTAAGTGACGGCCCTGAGGAATAGATATCAGACAGGGAAGGGAGGTGAAAGTGTGAGTACCACTGAGCTTTTCTGTTATTATCCTCCACTCTGGGGCTCTGTGGTGACCCGATAATAAGGCTCTATTACCACTTAGCCTCTCTCTGTGCCTTTCTCTCCAGGCCCTGTCTCAACGCTTCTCGAGTGGCTCATCCTGCATGCTGCGATCCACTTTACCGTTGCGCGTCTCACCCACAGCCGTGGCCCTGTGAGGGTCAGGCGGCCAACTTGACCCAAGTCAATTGTAACACCTAATACTGACGTCCAGGCATTGTGCTGCCTCTGTCCACAGATTTACAATTGCAAATCTTTCTTTCTCTCTCTCTTCCTTTTTGCTGTAGGA
Organism: Ambastaia sidthimunki; assembly: GCA_036877625.1. Classification (NCBI taxonomy): domain Eukaryota; kingdom Metazoa; phylum Chordata; class Actinopteri; order Cypriniformes; family Botiidae; genus Ambastaia; species Ambastaia sidthimunki. The sequence goes on from JAZGTK010000406.1 coordinate 6,366, forward strand.
CAATTTTTTTTTTTTTGGCAAAAAAGTACTTTAAAGTGCTTAGTGTTAAGCACATGTAAAAGTGATAGAAATTACAAAAGACATTTTGTAATTTTTAAATTACAAAAGACAAGCCAATTTTTAACATTTCTTAAGAATGTTCCTTAAGATCTGTGCCTGATCAATTTGAATACTTTAAAGACCTCTTTGAAAGGAAAGGCAGTGATGTATTTGGATTAGCTGTGGCTCTGTGTTTTTCAACATATCTCGAGTGCCTTTTTCTCCATTGTAGCAGATGATTTGATCACTTCAAAAAAGCAGACCTACGAATAGCAAAATAAGAGCACATTCTGATTTGTGTGAGTGGACTTTGTAAAATGAATTCCATTATATTTGGTAATAGATATAGTGCTTCCTGAGTGGTTTCATTATAGATTTACTATGCTGTCTGTGTTTAGGGTGAAGGTTATACAAGAATTAAGTTCACCTTCACCTCTGGCACTCTCATGCAATTACTCACTGAATTCTAATTATATAGACAGATTATAGCATTTTTTAAATATGATTGCAATATTTAATACACTTTAAAAGTTGTATGTGCCCATGCAGGGCACAATTTTATAACATCATAATTAAGCTTAGAAAGGATTTATCATCACTGCGCTTCAAGCATAACCTAATTCTCATTTTCATAAAAAGCATCTGTGAAATAGTCTACATTAAACTCATTTAATGGTCAGCTTGTGTGTGTGTGTGTGTGTGTGTGTGTTTGCTTGCTCTCCTGTGCACACATCTTTGCCCAGTGAACTTTCCCTCACAGTCCCCAGAGTAAAGTCACATTTTAAGGAGGCCTCTGACAGGCTTTTACAGACTTTTTCACTCGAATCAGTTGAAAACACATCAACAGCAGTAGCAAATTAGGCTCTTGCGATAACATAGCACATCCTTTCTCACTTTAACGATGAGCAGTCAAGCATGAGGTGTCCCCGGTAAATAACAGAGCCGTCTCTTCATCACTCTCTCCGTCTTCCCCTCGTCCACGTCTCTCTCGTTCCTCACTGCTGTTTAACCTCTGTCCCTCTCTCCATTCACACTTTTTCAACATTCATTCTTTCCTCATTTGCACCTTTATTTATCCGTCTCTACTTTGCAGGCTCAGATATTTTTAAAAACAGTAAGGTAGCCGCATTCTTAGAGGTGCTCAATGAGGTTACAGAAAAACAATGCTATGCGACGAACGTTGTCTGGCTCGGCTCGAAGGTATTTTTGCAGGTGCTGGAGGAAGGACCCTTCTGCAGCAGTGTGTCTTGGATGGATCCTGACAAAGCCTTCTCTTTGGATGCCAGATGGACCCATGCATTCCCCATACTCTTGCGCAGCTAAGACCTAGTCTTTTCTCTCCACACCCCCTCCGCCACCACCACCTTTTTTTCCTTTTTCACAACAAAAGAAAAGCGCTTTGGCTGAAAGAAAACCACAGCTGAATTTTATGGTGCCGCTTCTTTTGCCAAGCTGATTTTAGCAATTCAAAAGACGAAGTGCATGGAAATGCTGTTTCGGCTGCAGTGTCGATACGCTTTTGATGCAAGTTTGAATTGGCAGATATGTTTGCCACACTAATATATCGGTGCTCAGCGGGAAATCTTGATAAAATCCAGAAGCACACAGCGGAGTCGGAGCTCAGCTCGGAGTGCTGTTGGAGCACGGCTTCTTCTCCATAATGCCTATAAGGCCGGAATTGGGTGGAAGCAGTGTCAGCGGGAACGTGCTCGCGTGGTGATCCGAATTATCGCGAATACATGCTTACGCTTGGCAGTGACCGCCCAGCTCGCACACACGCAGAGACTTGCGCCGGGCTGCGCGCTTTTGCATGGACAGATACATGTGGAAACTAATGTTTATGCTGGCTGTTGAGAGCACACACACAAATACATGCAGTCCCTGCAGCTTGATTATACAAACAATTGGAGTGCTTTACTGGGAATACAATCAAAGAAATCAGAGCTGAAACAAATCCCCAGGGAGAATTAAAACACATTAGATTCATGTACTCTTAATTATATGTGCTCTTAAGCTTTGATGTATTAAAAAAGCGTCAGTTGTTTGCTAAGCTGCAGGTTTCCTGAGACGACAGTGTTTAGTTCAGTCTTTTTATTAAACTCTCCTTCTGCTTTGTATATCAGGTTTTACAGTATACTGATTGCGTTATTTCTAGCACTAATAATTATATGCCTTCACGAGTTTTTGTTTTTATTTCTTTTAGCCATTGTTTGGTGTTTTAGGCCAGTGTGAAGCTTTAATGCATGTCTGCAAGGACAAGAATCATTATTGATGCCTATAAGTGTGTATATGTAAAGGAAATCGGCACATCACTCACCTACCATAACTGCAATTCACTGGCTATGGTGTGGCTTTGTCATGGATGAAGTACTTCAGACAGCCCTCATTCTAACTATGACAGACATTCTATTTGTAATGGTTCACTTTTCATGCTCGACTGAAGCTGGTGCTTTTGTCTCTTTCATAACTGTTAATATTAGGATTGGAGGAGGACAGACTGGCCAAAGGTTAGTAATAAAAGGGCATCCTGTACTCAAAAGATCCTCATAGACTAACCTCTGTTTTAAGCCCTATTCAGACATGGCAGTGGCAGAAAGAACATTCTTTAAACTTTCACGGCAGTAAAACTTTGTATCCCTCTGAATAGATAATTCAGGCTTTGCAACTCAGGCATAAAGGGAGGCTTAAATTACACCATACAAACTCTCATTAATATTACAGGGACCATTCTTTGACTTAATTTCATTTCATTTCTCCATTTGAGCGAAGTCAAACGTTGCGAGAGTAAGAAATTATAAGGGGTGCAAATCATATTTTAAGGTTCAGTATTCTGGGAGGCTGTTAAATTATATTAACCCGTTTTTGTATGATTTTCAAATATTTGATTTTTTGGAAATGTTTTATTCTTTATCTAGCCACACTTTACAGCATAATCCACAAAGCCAAAGTCATACCTCTCATGTACATGACAGAAACATGCATTCACTCAGCTAACAATTTTAGGTTGTAAGAATGTTTCCATAACATTTCCATTAGGTATTAAAAATACATTTTAGAAAGATTTAGTAACATTAAAAATGTCCAGTTTTATTAAGGTTTATGCTTGGCTATAAGAATGTTATTCAAACATATTTTAATTCGGTAACATTTATAAAAGGTTCCACTAACTACTTAAAAACATTTTTGGTATTTGATAAAAGATGTTTTACTAAAGTTACTGCAAGAACATTTTTTGATAATTTTGAGAGAACTTTTCGAGGACATTAGCCAAAGAGAACCTGTTCCCTGTTTGGTGGGAAGCGCATACAAGCCGCAATATTGACTCCTGCCTTTTTTAGCAAGAAATTGTAATGAAAACATCAAGAAAAGATTTCCTGCCTTTTTTACAAGGCTACATTTAAAATTCTTAACATTTCCTGTTCTAGGAACACTGGCTTTGACATGATATTAAAAGGCTTTCTCTCTTCTTGTCAGGTTTTGCAACAACCAAAAACTGATATCACATTTGGTGTGGGAAAGACACAGGAGAAGATCCTTTAGTGCCTTAGACAACATAATGGAGATCTTAAGCGCTACGGAGGGGAATGTTTTGGAGCTAAAGCTGTCGACCTTGTTATTTTTCAAAGTCAGTATCCGCAGACTGAAAGTTCTTCTGCGCAGTGTTTCATTATGCGTGGAAATGAATAATGTGTGAATAAGACTGTATAAACAAAGAACGTGAAAAACGGCAGCAGGCAGACAAAAGATTATCACAGTTAAAGAACTGAATTTGTTCATGGCAGAGCAGGGAGAAAGAAAGAGAGAGAGAGAGAGAGAGAGGGGAAGAGATTAGGAAGAGATGATAAGGCTAAATGCCCTGTGTGTCCTGTTGTCTAATTGTTTATAAATGGAACTGATCGTTTTAGAACAGTACAGTACCTTACATTTAACTGCCCACACCCCACCCCGTCTTTCTTCTGTTCTGATGAGAGAGGTAAACTGTCACTGTTAACAAATGCTAAAACATCACTAATATTGATACAGTTCTGTGTGTGTGCGTGTGTGTGCGGTCACACCCGTGAGAGAGAAAGTGTATGCACAAAATTAATCAAAGCGGGGGCGATGATGAACAGTTTCTGTAGAATTCTGTCAAAGGTTAAGAGCTAGTTATTTTTAAGAATGACATGAATCTGGGAGAGACAGTGATTGCCTAAATGACCACTGTAATTACCAATTACTTCTTGAAGCAGAGAATATATTCACGGCATGTAGCCTGCTAAATACAGACAGGCATTAGCCCATTTATGTACTAATGCACATAATTTAGATCCTGAAAAGGGCAGATGGGAACACAATGGAAGATAGAATAGATACCGTCTAATATCATTCCAAAAAGAATATTGGATTCATTGGAGATGAATATTACTTTGTGTCAGATTGTTTTTCCATGAAACAGTCAAAATATATTTCATCTCTCTCTCTTTCTCCTTTTGTTAGCAGCCAGACCATTTAGCCCATCAGCAGGGGCACAGAGAGAAAAAGAGAGAGAGTTGTGTGAGGTGGGTAGAGGGCTGGTTAGCGGTTCTGGCCCCTGTCCACATTAGCAGGTAATGAGAAATGAAGAAAATGCGGCGTGACAGCAGAACCACCACCACAATGCTGTGATGCGGTTAGCAACTTTATATCTCTTACAGACTAAAATAAGATCCATACTTGAGACATAAGCTAACTAGATCAAAACATCTCTTATTTTACTCACCCTCTACAATGTAAAGCCACAACCTAAATCAGAGGTGAGGGGAGGCGATGTTGACAGGTCTGACTTGTACCAGGATGTTTACTAAATTAGACATAAATCGAGAGCGAAATGCAAAGCTCTGCAGATTCTCTCTAACTCCTCATAAATAAGTTACAAAAAAGGAAGAAAAGAAAGAGCGTAAACAAAAAAGACAGAGGAAGAGCAAGTGTAAGAGAAAAGAAGTGGTTTGATTGTGGGATAATGAGTTGCTGTATACAAAGCTCCCACCCACCCACCCTACCGCATTTCTACTGTCTCATTTTTTTTCCCCCCAGTTTCTCTTTTTATCAAGTTTTCTCTCCTTCGCTATCAGCTGGTCTTGTCTCTCTTTCAACTTTTTACCCCCCCTCCTCTTTTTCACCTCCCACTTATTTTATCCGTCTCTACCTCCTGCAGCTCCTCTTCTTCTTCCTTCTTGCCGTGTCACCTCCAGTGTTGCTCCAGTGAATTGCGCTCTGGACGGATAACAGGGACGTGTATTTATACTCGATGTAATCTCACCTCCCCTCCATCTGATAAATACTTTGACTAAAGCCTGATTATTGTCATTGGCCTCTAGTTTCAAAAGAAAAGGCAGCAGAAAAGGGGGGTGGGATGTTTTGAATCCAAACTTTGAACGGATGACATCACCCCAGTGTTCCATGCCTTTGCAAAGTAATGTCCGCGTCTGTCGCATCCTGTTTGAAAGGGATTAGTTTGTTCCACATGGAGTTCTCTTCAGTTAGGGCTGAAACAACACGCACTGTAAATCCACAAAGGCCATTTACATTGTAATAGTAGTAATAACCTTCCAAAAACACTAAAAATATTAGAGAACTGTACAGAGAAAAACAGTACTTCATCTTTCCATACTGCTGTCTTTATCTGTAGCCCAATTAGGGAATGTTTCTGGACTGCAATGAAACAGGATATTTTTAAGTAGCAGAGACAAAGTTATGCTGTCTCAAAGCCATGTTTATTTTTTCAAAACTTGCCTGTCATCTTGTGCCAAAGTAGTTTAGTGCTATTGTTGCTCCTCACTTAGCCACTGGCTTCCGTTTGACATCTTTCTTTAAACTGCATGTGGTTTGTTAAAGGGGAAAGAAGCTTAAAACTTAAAAATGTGATATCAGATGGTAGTAGTAGAGAAATGCTAAGACAGCTGGAATGATTTGTAAAGTGGTCTAAGGAAAAGAAAATAGTTGTTAGTTATGATCTGCAGTTATGGAATTGGTTGTGAAGAATGATTTGTCATGTGACACGTTGATGGCTGACGCAGGGGTGCGGAATGCCAGAAGTCCAGAAGATGGAAGCAGTTTGGTTTGATATGGGCCAAGCACTTAGCAGGGAGTCCACAAACTGCTCAAAGCTGACATTTGCATCTCCAGGAGGCAAGAAAACAGGGGATCGGCCTGCATTCAACCTCATCATTATCCAATCCAATCCCATCCCTCATACACAAAAACAGCAACTCCAATCCAATATATATGTATTGTTTAAATGTAATTTTAATTCTCCATTGTTGATCTAAAAGATAATACGTCCCTAAGCTCAGAAAAATAAATAAATACAATAACTTCAGCTTGTCTCCAAATGCCTCTGAAAATTGCTGATGTACTGAGCTGGTTCTCATTGATGGGTTTAGAGTTTATTTAATAGGGGCACATTCTTGTTAAGTCACAGCGTCTGATTGCTTTTATGTTCTACTGTGCGGGCTTTTCTATTTCAACTTTAATAAATAAATATGTCTCTAAATAAGTAAGACACTGAGACATGAAGGGAAAGAAAGTTATGAGTGAGAGAAGAGGCCTATTTCTATTCCGTCGTAGTCAACAGAATAATGTATGGTGCATTTATTTATCTTTTTATTTTCAAAGCCTATGTATAATTTATTTCAGAGAGAAATGTGTTAAGGATTTGTCAATTCTTGAGTCACAATTTGAAACATTTTCCCATTTTTTGCTGACCTAATTAAATATATAAGAGGGAAAAACAGACAAAAATTGTCGGAGACCTAGAAACATCCACTGACATAGACTAAAACAAGCTCACTGTTACATTAGACTGAACATCAGTATGAGGGAGAGCGGTGATGAATTTTTTGGACACTTGCAAAACGCCCTGTGGTCATTTTGGGATCTCCATTTAGGAGTAATTACGCCACTTATTTATATGAAAAGCTAAACTTCAGAACTGTAAAATAGTTCTCTGCATATAACACAATCCATAAGAAATATTCTCACATCAAATTATGCAGCACCCCATGAATGTAATATGCACTTAACATGAAATCTTTCCCTTCTTTACTGGCGCTTATCTTGTATCATTGCTTTTAATACCCTATCAATCCAGCAAATCATCAAAAAATGATATTAGACTAGTGAGTTGAGTGGTTTTAATGTCAAAATTATTGTTCTTTGATATAAAAGTTGACACAGAAAAAGGTTTTTGGCAGAAATATGACTGTTCTTGCTCGTTTTGCACAGGACCCTTTTTATTTCAATGGCATACTGTGCATGAGAGAGGCGTGCAGTTCTCGGGATAATTGTTCTTTTCATAGTAAGAAAGGGCATATCAATTAAAAATAAATAGTCTTCGTAATTATTATTCCAACACGCAGTGGTTGGCCTGCCATTAAAGGAACCCAAACCAACCCCAAGCTCTCTTCTTCTACCCTCAATCAAAGCTGTGGTATTTACCTCCTCATACAATGTACGTATTGTAGCTACATTAAAGCTATTGTGGTCTGTATGTGTATGACTCGGTACTTATATAAACATCTAAGAATGCAGGAGAAAGAGGCTGAATGGGAAAACACAATGTTTTTATAGTCAAGTTAAAACAAACTTTTACAGACTTTATACCGAATGCTTCAGTCACAGCCTACATTATTGAGATGTTAGTTAGATGTTTTTCCTTCAATTGCATTAATTGTCCAGATAGAGTATGCAAAATAGTATGCAAAAGAAAAGGTAATGGGGCCTTCAGCATTTAGAGGCTATATCCTGTTCAGAAATAAAGAGAAAGCAGGGGTGACTTGTTTAGGTCAGATATCTCTTAGTACCAGGATGTTGGCAGACAGCATGAGTCCGTTAGGTGGCGTACATTATACATGCAACTAGAGAAAGATATGTTTATGTTGTCTGTTTATCTGTTTTGCTTGCATGTTTCTGTAGTGTTAGAATCAGGTAGCACTACCCTGCTATCCCACTATCTAAACCAGCAAGACTTTTAAACCAGCGTCAAGTTCTGCTTGTGAACAGCATGGCAATGCAGATCCACTACCCTGTAAACATTTTCCCGCACAAACCAGTCTGAACAAGCATGAAAACGCTAGCTTATTGAGCACGGTAGGCCACTTCTCATTGGGTTTTGCCTGGATGTTTTTGACAGGCCACTACGGTGTTGAAGAATTCCTAACATCAGAGTCAGAGGGAAATATTTGCATATTCACATTTTCTTTCCCTTCATTATCTTTACAATATTATTTCTCACTTTAATATCTCCCTGCGGAACGCAGAGATCAGTAAATGTACACATTTAGATGGGCCTGTGTTCTTTATGATGTTGGTGATGTAAAGGGAGTCTTTAGCCGAGCTGACCCCCACCTCTGTGTGTTCATATGGGTATGAAGACATGTGAAGATGAGCCTGGTCTCAGAGAGTAGGTGGTGGGAGGAGAGAAAGACAGATAGATTAGGGCTTTTTATTTGACAGAACAATGGACTTCTCCTTCCTGTGCATCTCCAGCAGTGCGGTGGTGGTGGCTGAGTGTGCGCATTTGACTGTGTGGTTTTGTGTCTGCATTACAGTGCACTTGGTAAAACGTGTCATAATGTAGATGTAATACTACGTTTCTGACAGGGAGTTTTTTATGTGTCTCACGTTTAAGTACAGTCAGTTTTAAAGCAACAGTTTACCTACAAAAGACAATTGTAATATTTATTCACTCTCTCGTCTGAATGCTGTTTTGTTTACGTGAAGCACAAAAGAAGCAATTTCACACAGTTCATATCTATACAATAATAGTTCATAGTGACCACATCTGTCAGAAAAGCTCTTTAAAAGCACCATTAAAATAATCCATACAACTCATGCTATATTACAATTCTCATGAAGCCATATTAAAGCTTTGTGAGAGGAACAGATAAAATTTAAGTCATCATTCATTTATTAATTATTGACTTATTCAATAATGAATAAATATTCCTAGGGTACATTCGGAGCTTGATAAAACTGCCTTCTTTTTTATGCTCCCTGGTTATGGAATGAGCTGCAGATAATTTTTTTAAGGTCACCATAAAACTGAAGTTGTGACTGTCTTTTCTTTTCCTTAGTGATGCATATCTGAGTGAAACAGCTTCTGTAATGAGGAATAAATGTAGGACCGGTCTTGATTTCATTGTCTGTGAATTGATTGGTTTGTTGGTAAATGAAGGGATAAAAACCACCTGGCGGTTGGACAGTTAATATAGTCCCGCCCCCTGGGAGAGACATGCGTCATCAAGACGAGACAAGGTTTTGTGAGGGAAGGAAGGTTCATGTTTATGATATTATCAAGGCACAAGAATAAAAAAATGACAAATTAATAAATTATAAAAAAAATGGCTGTAGTAATTTTTTATTTCATGGTAACTTTAATGCTGGAAATACTTCCATCTTTAAATATTTTTATTTAAAGTGCATGGATAAGGTGCTGGATAAGACTTTGAGTTGGTTTATGTGATGTATTTTATGGATCCGTTAAATTATTTTTATTTTTATTTATTTTTGTGCTGCTTTAAAATTGTGCTGCTGGACAAGAGAGAACATCATGATTGGAGTGACATTATTGTGGATAAATAAGAGCATAGTTTTAATTTTAGGGGGAAGGATTCTGTTTATTAGTATTGCCCTAGTTTGACTTGACTATAAAGGTCATCATCTTTTCTTCAGTTAGCATGTGCTCCTGGACAGTCACAAACATTGTGTTTCTTCATAGCATCTATCTCTAGTCATCACAAGAGGACGCTCCTTACTCCATCAAAAAAAGGATTTTTAATTTCACCCACACATTTACAGATTCATGAGAATTCAAATATTCCAAATAAAGTGTAGCGGATGGGGGGCAGGCAGAACCATGAAAACACATCAGATTTATTCCCCCTGTCTTGTTTACTGGGCCACGGAACATTGGATGCAAACAGAATGCAAATTCATTTGATTGAATCAGGTGATGCAGAGGTAATTGTATTTGGAGAAATGTCCAAGACTTCTTTTTTCTTTATTATTATCAATGGGGGAGGGGTTCTTTATGAAATCCATCTTAAACAAAAGCTATCATCATTCCCAAGCCCTGAGATACTCCTTTGTCATTTGCGGATGTGGATGCGTCTTTAATTTCCTTTCAATTAAAAGTAAATATGCGGTTTTCTTTTTTCTCCCCCCCACTGTGAAATCTAAACAAGAGGAGTCAACATCAGCAGACAGGTGAAGAATATTCATTTTGTTGCTGTCTGATTTAACAGGCTCCGATGTTCTGTGCCTTTTTTCCTCACCCGTCTGACTCAGTTTTTTAGACTGGATGTTTTGAAGATGTTCAGTACAGTGAAAGTTAAATTAAGAGAAACAAACTTTCTCGTCTTCTAAATGTGAGTGTCAACAGGTCAGACTCATACAATGACCTTGAAATTGAATGAGGCTGCAGTGTAAAATTCTAGGCCCCTTTTTTAAAAAAATGAGTTGTGCCATTGTTTATCAGTATGTTTTCAAATGAAAAGTTCTCGTATTCCTTTTTATAATTGTTATATGCAATTATTTATATGCATTTTTATTTTACTAAGTCACATATAATAAAACTATAATTGAAATGCATATAAATGTGGCCTGTTGTAATTGTTGTGGGCTCCCTTGCCTTTATATTGTTCTCAGCTTTCACACCATTACCTACAGCTCTTATTATGTGTCCTAAAACACATTTAAAGCTGAAAGCTGAGACCAAGCAGATAGCACAGGTGCTGTGACACACTGAGTCTTGGTACCCATGCAGGCAGTGCAACCTCTAATCTTGTGACATTTCTCCATCAATAAAATGTTGTCTGCTGAAGCAAGCTTGACCGTTACATCTTCGCATACAGCATCACATATAGCGCCGTCCTCCTCGTCTCTTCCCGTCAGTCAAAAAAAATCGCCCAGGTATTGAGCGACATCCGAGCGTCTGTGAATGCATCGGGACCGTTGAGTCTGTTGTTTTTGAGATCAGCATTAGAGCAGATGAGTCAAGTACATAATGGTGGAATTATGAATGTGTCAGTCACTCTCAATACCAGCAGTTAGAGAGCCCTCATAGTGTCAACAACACAACAACTTCAAAAACAAACCTCTCCTGCCGCGCCCCTCACCGCTCTCAATGGCTTTTAGCTGTGTTCACTGGTTGCATTGAAACATAATCCATGACCCTCATGCTTGAGTAGACAAATACAGATAGATAGCAATTACCTAAACCACAATCAATAACAAAATTCTGCCAACTTCCCAGGCTATTTTTGCTCTTCAGACGTGCTCCCGAAAATTAGGCTTTTTGAAAATCAAAACGCTCTAAATCAAACTGTGTCTTGGGCCCGCTGTAACATAAACAACAACTATATTCAATTTACTAATTTTACAAGAGGAAGGACACTAGTTCTACTTAAGTAATACCGAATCAGGGGTTTGATTGAATTTCAGTGATGTCATTATGGGGTCACATTTCAATGTGTAATATGATATAAATTTGGTTATGGCTGCTCTCCTCGTCTACAGGGCCTGTTCAGCTAGTGCTTTTAAATGGCAGTGTTTCTCTCAGCACACTTGATGATGGATAGCTACAGGTCTGTCCATTGCGTTAGTGCTTATTAAAGTTTGTCCTGATGCCATTGTCATGAGAGCTGGAGCTAAGCAGAGGTCAGTATTACTTCAACTGTATACTGTGTTCCTGTAACTTGTAGTGCGTGGCTCTTGGAACATGGCCAAAGATTCGATTTCCAGGGATTACATGGACTGATAAAACGTATACCTTAAATATAAGTTGCTGTGGATAAAAGTGTGAATGTAAACACTGTTAAACAAAACTAAAAACAGCACACAAGTAAAAGTTTTCAGTAGATGCATGAAACCAGTTCTGTTTAAAGTCCTATGTTAAGCCAGTCTCTCTTTTTCTGTCTAGGTCATATTTTTTATTTTTGTTTTTTTTTTTAAAGAGATGCCCTTTATAAATTTCCTGACAATGGACTCACAGCATTGCTTTGCAGAGGCGTCTTTTTGAGTGCATTGTTTTCCCTCTTACTCTCTTTCCTGCTGCATAGCCCAAGGTGAGCTAACACAGAGCACCTCCTTGTTCTCTGCTGTGATTTTGTTTAGACCCCATGCTGTCGGAAGACTTTCTGTATTACAGACTCGTGCATGCTACTTGTTTTCACCAAGGCCTCATGTAAAATGGATAGAGGGGGCACGTTTATTGAAGTCTGATTTAAAGTGAGGGGCAAAAAAAGAGATCTTGTCATAAATTATTTTACTCATATCCAGCCCTGGTGATGTATGTTGGATGCTTAAATAATGCATCGGCCGGCTCGTAATTAGGAAAACAATAGTTTTTTTACCACAAACGTTTTCTCGCCTTTCCAACCTGCTTTTCAAATGAACTTGGAAGACACCTGAATGATCTTCGCAGCACATTTCTCCTCTCTAAATGGCAGGCAGTGTTTTAAATTCATATTTCACTCTAAATGATATAGGTTATCATTCCAGTGCTCATTATCATTTAGACACAAAATAAGCAACAGTAATGTGCCCTGGAATGCAAGTCACCAGCCTAATGTTACTCCCAATAATATACATGCATATTTGTCTCCGTGATTATTGCCAGGCGTAGCGCACGTCGTTTGATTTTAATGCAATGTGACAAAATGTAAGAACACTGTAAAGGTGAGGCAAAAGCGAGAGAGATAGTGAATTAATTATATATCGCCTCTTTTTTTTGCCGGTAGATAACACCTTTGGAGGAAGTGCCCAGGTGCATTAATAACCTGACAGGACAAATGGGCAATCTCCCACGTCGAGCCATTACGGCACATTTATCAGTGACCCACACGCCTTACGCGACTACAGTTAAAGTCCGTGGAAGTGTGTTTAGACAAAGACAAAGGCATTACCTGCATGGAAACCCCTTGTGCTATTAAAGGCTTAGCCCTGGCGATGTGAACTGGATATTAAATATCCTTTATCTTAAATTTCCCTCTCAGCCTCGGGTAAGCTGATATCTCTCTGCGCCTCACCCTCATATTGCTCTATTGCTGTAATAAATACATAGATATCAATGGTGGTAAGTTTGTCCCAGTCTGAAAAGATTACGTGCGCCTGAACTGCTTTAATAATGTACGATGGCTTTATGTTTATGTATAAAGGAGGAGTTGTGTACGAGAGCTCGCTTGTGAATGACCATTGTTCTGGTGACACAGTGAAGCGGTTAAGTGCACAAACGCAGGGGGTAGTGCAAGCCATCTGGTACTCCTGAGGGAGCGAGCTCACCTGTATTTGATCTCTCACTCTCTCTCTCACCCTTCCACTCTCTCTCTCTCACCTTCTGTCTCACAACTTTCTTCAAGGGATCTGTGGCTTGTGTCGGGAGCTCCCCCAGGCTTCATCTCTGTCCCTGGAGCCCGCAGGTTGATGAAATTAACCTGTGTATAGAGCTCGATTCTGTCTCGTCGCTACACGGCTTCTCTGAGTTAAAGACGCAAGATAGAAAGAGACTTAAAAGTGTTGCGACTTAAACACAGTGTTTCCATTTTCATGTCAAACCACTCTGCTCTGTTCATCTCCATTTCCATTTTCCCAGCGCTCCCTCTCCGCGCTGCATTTTTAGCTCCAGAGTGCTTGTTCTCTAAAACTAGGATTTGAAAATGATATGGTAAATGCATTTTTCAAATATCCCACAGCCCTAAGGCTGTAGATACTTATTTGTGTCTGGGATTGCTCTCAGTAAATCAGCAAAGTGTCAAGGCCCGTTGCCTCAAACCTAGATATACAGTAGTGACTACATCTGTTCAGGTTTAGTCATCCCTCTCCAAATACTCACACCCTTTTACGTCTTCCCTAACCAGTCTGACAGAAAGCAATAAATCCAAGTCGAGTCATGCACACTAGCTTTAACCAACTCCTGTAAGATAAGGTTTACAAATGCTACGGCATCTATTACACAAACGGAGGGGTGAGTTGGTAGAAATACGAGGAACCGGCTCATAACTCTCTTATTATGAATAGCCCCAAACGAAAGGTCATGGTCATGACAACCATGTGATGGATGTCACCAATGCCCAATTAAATCTCTCTAAAAAAAAGGCACCTCCCAGCGCTCTGGTCCCTTATTAAATATGAAACTGCTAAATCAACAGTCAGAGGCATGGGCGCAGTTTTCTCATCTGCTTTTGGACAAGTGCTGGCCCGGCTGTGAATTATTCATTGTGTTGATAAGAGGGTCAATAACATAACAAATCCTCCTTATTAATGTTAGTAGCTAAGCCCAAAGGTCAGTCAGTAACTTTTCAAATGTTCCAACTCCCTTTTTTACTTTCTAGACAAACACAGAAAGCAATGGTGTAAATCTGTGTTTGGTGGCAAGCAAATATTAGCCAACCAGCGGCAAAAGCTTTTGATTCATAACTGTCTCCATCAATTCTATCTGCTTCCCCTGTGTCTCTCACTTGTGATGTGTGTCTATCACTGTTTCTGTTTGCTTTGTGGGCATCTTCCCAGCTAACAATTTTAGGTTGTAAGAACGTTTCCCTAATGTTTCTATTAGTAACAAAAAAAAATTCAAAATATAATTTTTTTCTTAAAACATCATATTAATATTGTTGCATATTTCTTAATTCTATTATGTTTTTAAAATGTTACACTAACTACTTAAGTATAATGTTTTGATATGATGTTTAAAAAATGTTTTGCTAATGTTACTGGAAAGAATGTTAAAAAACGTTAGTGGAACTTTAAGAGTAATTTTAGACAATATTAGCCAATGTTGTGACAATGTTTCTTGTTAGCTGGGTGTTATCTTTCTGAAACAAAGGAGACACAAGCAGCATTCAGGATGACAGTAAACTAGGTGAACTAAGGTGTGGACATCTGTTGAATGCATCCAGAAATGTCAGGGCAATGCCAGGGCAGCTTGTTAGTCTCTGAGCTTGACCAGATGAAACTAAGATTAATGTGCATCATAAGATATGTTTTCTTCTTTATCTACATTTTTGCTGAACTTACGATGCCTCTTTTTCCTTGTATAGGCAGTACGGGAATATAGATGATGATAATAATAATAATGTCATTTTGGACCGGAATCTCTGTCATTACCTGCTGTAAAGTGCTTCTAATTGATATCTCTGGAGAGATAATGATTGCAATGCCCTCCAGGAAGATATTATTACAATATTAACCTTTGTATATACTTTTATGCAGAGGACTCAGGAACATTAAGTGATCTGTAAATCTTACTTCTGTGCTAATGCTGTTATAGGAGAATGGCGTTTTGGAGGCGTGCCCTTTTGCTGATTAACTATGACCAGGGTTTTGTTCACTGTGGTGAAATTGATGACAGTGTGAAGCTATTTTCCCCCGCTTTTCCCCTGACTGAGAAAAGGTTTTTGACTGAAGAACAACCAAGATTTTGTTTGTCCTCTTGCCAGATGGGCTATAGAGGTGGACAGCCCACAGACAGAGGCGGCCAATCCAGAAATAGGGGAAAGAGGTTATTTTTGGACAACACCGTCGTCCCGCGGATAATTGGGACCCGCCACGGTCGCAGTCTCTGCTCTTTGGCAGTGGATTGGCCTGACATTGTAGCAGCGGTGGCTGGCAACGTTCTGACAACACAGGACAAACACTAGGGGAATGTTGCGGAATGGCACACTGTGAGAAGGGATCCACCACAGATGCAGCTGAGGAGCGAGTTGCAGCAGGCTGTTTATGTATTTACTGCTACTGCACTGTAAAAAACATACATACAGATTTAATGATTAAGCAGCAGAAACAGACTCGCACAAGAGAGAGATTCTCTTGCACTGCCACAGAGAACAACTACATATTTTCAGTTGACATACTGCAAATGAAAACAAATTAATTCAGGGAATGCTTCTGCTAAGAGAGTCTGAAAGCGAGCGAGAGGGAGAGAGAGAGAGACTAGAGTCAGAGTAAAGGGTGGTGGAAACATTGGGCAATGATTCAAACTCATGACACAGAAAACACATCTAAAATGGTGTCTGTGGGTCGGGAAGTTCTGAGTGCAGGAAGGGATTGTGACCGCAGAGTGAGTGACCTTTGCTCCTGGCTGTCTGTTAGGCTTTCCTGGCAACAAGCGTCCTGAGTCTCCTGCAGTACTGTCTGTGGCCTCTAGAATGCGCACGACTGACCCTGCATGCTGCTTGATTCACATTCTTTATTCTGTGTAAGAAGCTTTACAAACTGTTCTCAGTATAATCTACAGTAAATTATGCTGCTTTGTGTATACTAAACATTTTTTTAAATATAGAGTACTGTGCAAAAGTCGTAAGCATGTTAGTATTTTAACCCCCCCAAAATGTTTTAGCCAGTTATTTATCTTTTGCTGTAGTGTGGAATTATCTGTTCACGTTTCCAAACATTGCTTTGGCCATTAATTGTTATAATCCAGTGAGATTTTTGTAGGCACAGAGTCTGACAACAGTTAGTGGTCCACACAGATATCTGATCTCAGCATCATCAAGTCTGTCTGGGATTACATGATGACACAAAAACAATTGAGACTAAATCCAGAACTGTGGCAACATCTTCAAGATGCTTGAAGAAATGTCTGTTTTTATCTAAATGAACTAAACTTACGTATACAAGATAGAAAAGCTATACATTGAAACACATGGTTCTTTTGCCACCCTTGTCATGATATTTTAGATTCCATTGTCCAAGGCTGGTTGATGACCTAGAAAGATTCCTCAGCAGCTTGTATTAGAGGCTTCATACTTTTGTCACAAAGTCTGTGGTTTTCACAGATGACACGCATAACTGCTGAGGTAAGGAGAGATAATTTGCTGATTATTTTAGAAGTTGCCACCGCATAGACGTGACGTGCGGTGTTTTCTTTATAAAACAGTGCATTACTGTTTTTATTCTGGCTCTGCTATTGTTCCCCGCAGCTCCTGAGCTGACATTAACCCACTAAAGCAGGCCTTTGTTCTGGGTAACTGGAGAGCATTGCTAAGTGTACACAGAGGTTGGTGTGACTGAACCACTTGTGCGGTGTGGCCGTGCCTTGCACTTTACGCTCGGCGTGATCCACAACAATAGAACAAAATAGTAGAAGAGGTTTGGACAGCTCGAGCAGTGATGCTGAAGAAAGATAGCAGGTGGCATATTGGTTATTTACAAGGATTTCTTTTTCCCCTTGGGGTTTGTTTACAATATTTTTTACACTAGGTATTTACACTGTACTAAAGGAAAGACAAGATTACCATTTTGCTTGTTTATTTGGTTGTGAATTAAACGCTGGCTGTTGGCAGGTTTGCAGGGAATTATATGGTCTGCGCATGGGCACGCTTGTGAATTATGGCTGCAGTCAAAGCTTGTCAAAATTGCTGACCCAGGAACTCATTTTTAGTGGCTGCAACCAACTTTTCGTTTGTAAACATATAGGTGGAGTCAAAGATCTTTTAGCCACATGAAGCATTTAATGCTTATTGCAATACCTCTGTGGTCGCATTTACGCTTCCTTTAGCTCTGATTCTGCCTTGCAGCTTTACCGTAGTTGCACACAAGCCACACGTAACTTAATGCAGCAATTGTGGTCGTATCCCAGCACCTCACCATAATCTGACCATTAAACAGTAAGTGGGGGAGCAAGGAGGAGAAGACCGAAGAGGTACGCATGTCCGGTGGAAGTCATTGATGGTCTGCAAGGTTCTAATTATGTGCTAATAGCCACTGAGGAGGTCATTTGGAGCCATTAGCAAGCGCCTGTAGGTAGTTAACGGCCCACAGCATAACCCAGGCTCCCTAATGCTCCCATGGAGGCCGTTAGTTCACTGTCACCAAACGGCAGACGCCTCATTACCATGATTAGAAACCAATTGATAGGTAATAGTAAAATATGATGGCTCGCTTTCACAGAAATATGAACTTTAAAGAGGAGGCAACACCGTGTTTGAGCTAGGGTGAGTGTGATGAGTTCATACTGTGAGGGGTTCTGTTCATTACAGTTATCTAAAAAAAATCTGTCAGTTTTAAAATTGAAAAGTTCACCGGAGTCATTTTCATAGCTGTTAAACCTTGTGTCAAAGTTCAACAATTTGTTTTCTGGGTCTCAAGACTGAGATTAAAAGAAGCCAATGTTATAATGAAGCAACTTAGACGCTGATTAGCAAGCTAAATTTTCCCAATGCTAATTTTGTTGTTTGTTTGTTTGTGTGTTGTAGCCCCCCTTGTGAAGAGAAATACACACACAAACACAGTGCCTTCTTTTACTAAGAGATATAAGAGTGATGGATTCCCAAAATGGCCTGGATAATTTAAGCATGTAATCATTATTAAATCCCCTTTGCTCAACATTGTTAGTAATCAATTTGAGTCAGATGTTTTCATTTAGATTTTGTTCAAGCTAGACATTGATTCAGATGATTTAAATTAGCACTGGTCCAGTTATAAGTCATAGACATTATACATGTCTCTCAGTTCATCAGCACTGGGTGGGATTTGGAGCAGAATTCAGATACATTATCTAAACTATTGCCTGAAGAATATGGAAAACTTGCTCTCTCCCCCATAGTCTAGTCTCACCAAAACGCTGAAAACTTAGAAGTCAGCTCTAAATATTTGCCTCTGTATTATTTCACTAAATCATTGTTAGACTTTTAGATCTGCCAAACATGTATTTCAGCCCCCAGTGAAGAGACAGGAAAGCAGTAATGGAGTTTTGGAGAGCTCACATAAGGGACCAATGTATCAGATCCTGATGAGAGGATATGAAGTAAATACACCATAGCGTGTGTTTGTTATGCTAGGGCTCCTAGTTAGTCCATGTCATACTTTAAAGGGTAATTGATGCAATTCTTAAGTGCAATTTTAAACGTTTAGAGTCACAGAAGGTTCAGAAAATCAGATTGTTTGAAATTGTGCTCACTCCCTTCTCATTAAATCAGTCGCTGTGATACTTTGAGAACATTTCTTCATCAAAGACCTGGAACAGATTATGCTTAGAGAAACTCAATTTAAAAAAGTAATGTAGCCCCCTCCCCTTTTTTCCATATGAGAAAACCATTCTGGTGTGTATGTAGATATAAACCTTCATACTGGTCCAGAATGAAATGTTCATGCAGTGTTTCTCGTTGTACTTGCTGTCTTAAAGTGACACTCTCACCCTGTATGTCTTTTTCTGACAGATCAGGAGTGCATAACTTCCTTGGGCAATATAAAAATTGTTCTCTGTTGAATTTGATAAACTTGTTTCTTTATGTGGACAGCTGCAAAAAAATGGTAAGTTTAGATATATAAAGTTTAGATATTATATATTTTTTATTTACAAAAAATTAGTTGAAAACTACTTATCTTCTTGGACTGTTTGCCCTGTTACCATTTTTTAGCAGATGTGCACATAAAGAAATATATATATAACGTGAAATATACATATATGTTGTTTATATATATATATAAACGATTGTACAATATAACACTAAGCAGCCACTGTTTATCTTTTCTTTTAACTGTTCAAATCTACAGTAATTTTTACCGTGACACAGACACATTGGTAACTGTTATGAGCGTGCACTGAAAATAAAATGCACAGTGTTTGCATGTACTTTGATGTCTTGAAATATTTACATTGGATGTGTGTGGTCTTGGTCTAATAGTATAAACAAACCCTGTGGGTTACACTCTGAGCAGTGTATTACCCACAACAGCTTTTTCAAAGTCACAAAAATAACTAGTCCAGCTTAGTAATGCAAAAGGAACGGCCCACAAGTCTCAACATCACTGCAGGAAACATTTGTATAGTATATTAATTAGACACAAAGAAAAAGCAACAATAAAATACAATTTAAATGACTTGAAATGGCCTATGTGTACAAATATTTTATATGTAAAATATAACCGTTTCAGCCTGAAAAGAATACTTCATCTTGTTCATGCACATACATATAATCTTTAAGGAAAATAGGAAGAATAAGAAATTAAAAAGATGCTTTGAGCCCTCCTTCCTCCCCTCGTGCACCTGTTGCTCGTGGGCAGTAAAGAGTCACGTGACAGGAGCCGTCAGGATCTTTCGACCTTTTGATTCTTGTTACAAGTTGATATTTGCGAAGACAAAATGATCAATCTCAAATGCTGCCCTTCCAAACACCCAGGCAACGTGACAATTTTACCGTATTCTCTTTCTATTTCACCAAAATCCATAAAATGGATACCAGCCAAACTGAACGTATCCGCATTTGTTTGTTTGCATAAAAGCCACAAATAAAGTAAACAGACAAGAGAGACAGACGAGCAGATCTTTTTAACAAAACTACAGCTGTCCTACTTCATCCGCAAACCACGTCTTAACTTCGTTTAACCCCAAGCACTTAAAAATAAATGATAAATAAAAAGAACGGTAAACACATGTCTGTGTAGAGGAGATCTTTGCCCTATATTGTTGAAAAGTGCATGTTTAAGTCCATATGGCAACTTCCTTTTGACCTGCTTTCCCGTCCTAGTCGTGTATTGTCAGGCCTGTCACCGATAAAGAATCACTTGACTTGCTATAACAAGTTCAAAAGAAACAGAGAATCCATGAAGAATTGAGTAAAGGAACACCCCTACTGCTTTCTCTATCATTCCCATAGAGATAGCGATATTATTGATGGGATGGTTATGCTAATTTCTTTAGAGGCACAACTTTTATTTTGGAATTTGTTCAAAAAGGAATTTCATACACATCAGACTGGAAAATGCGGGCTGAATTCCTGAGCGTTTAAGGGGCAGCATGGGAATCTGATTTTCATAGTGAATAATGAATGTGCTATCTTTTAAAACGTATGTTTTGTCTGGAAAGAAAATAAAGAGAAGGCAAGCCTTTGCCTCGGGATTTTAGTAACAATTAATGCTCCTTTGAACAAACTAAATATCACAAACATACAACTGTGTTGCAGTACAGAGTGACAGAACGACAAAGCTTTCACTCTTAAAAGCATTAAAGAATAAAACAGTATAGTGTTCAGGGTAAATGTTTTGTCCTTGCTGACTAAATATGGAATGTCATTAGATGTCACCAGGTCATAATGCAGAAATCATTCATAACCAGACTTATTGATTTAGTTTTTCTAATTAGAAAAACCAGTCAAGCAAAGTCTAGATCAGTCCTGATGTAAAAACAAAATCAATCTGTAAAACATTAGCAAAAAAAAAAAAAAACTTTACGTAATAAATAATTAAACAAATTAATTTCATACAAAATATTATATTTGCCAAAAGGCAATATGAGCCTCAGACTATTATAAATATGTCAGACTACTATAAGTATATTATATAATACTAATACGTAATTATATAACACAGACTATATTTATTATATTTGAATTATATTAAGTCACTAATTGTTTGTTTGTTTGTTTGTTTGTCTTTTTAGGGTACAGAATTTCTGCTCTGTGGGAAAGAATAACTGCAAAGTTAGGTAGGGGAGTTCACTATTTCAAGCAACTGAAATTCATTCTTTTGATTTACTGGGATTTATATCGGTATCAATATAGTCAGTCTAATAATCAATCAATAATCAGTCCATCTCCATTCTCGCATCACTGTCTATTGCTACACGATCAGCCTTTCTCGTCGTTCCAAAGTCCTAAGCACTCGCTTTCTCTACATCTAGTCCCATTGGATATTATTTTTTATTACTATTACCAAAGCATTGCCACAATTACAACATAATCATTATATAATCCCAGAACAAAGAGTTTATTCAATCAGTAGCTTTTGTCAACTGCCGGTACACGGAACGTATAATTGCATTATTCTGCCTTTCAATCTATCAAACCTCATCCTCGAGTAAAAGTACCATCGGCCTGAGCGCTACTGTCCTGCCGCTGAAGTTCAGCCCCAAAAAGTTTCACGTCTTCAACGAAGTACCTTTTCAGAGTACATTCTCCAACGTCTCTGTGCTCGCGTCTCGACCGCTGTCTGGACCCCTTTCCTTATTCTGTAATGAAGAGTGAGGTTGTTGGTTAGACTACGCGCCTCGCTGAGTGGCAATTTCATATCATATTTACAAACTGATAAGCTTTTTTTCCGCGCATTTCCTTTAAATATGCGCTCCTGCACGACGCGTTAGAATATAAGTGTGGAAAAGCGCTTTCTATCTTGGCCGATTTCTGTTTGCATGCATGTGTGTGTGCGCGATTGTGTGCAACATAACCGGCTTATTTACATTAAATACGCCACAAGGTTACAGTGCAGATGAGCGTCATTTTATCACTCATTACTTCTCTCTTATGCTGACTGATGCTCGCTCTCTCCGCTCATCTCACTGGACTTTTTTCTCAAGCCTACAAGACTTCAGATAGTTTTCCCAAAAGGTAAGAACACTATTTTTCGCATACATTTGTGTTTTTCATCGTGTTATTTACAGGGCGACAGGCATCAAAGCCAATTACGCCTCGTCTGAATAACGGGGCTGACAATGTGAGTGAGGATAGACAGATTTTAATAAGTGTTTATAGGGAAGTCAAGGTCAATAAGATGATCGGACGAAGTTAAAATCGCCTTTGAATCTCTTCGCGTGGGAAAAATAGACGATCAGAGATTATATTCCGCTGTTTTATCAGGGGTTCAAGCTTTTAGTCCCATCAAATGCCGCAAGACTCTCTCCGCTCTCTGTGAATGGACGACAATGGAGTGTCTTTTAACGGTACAATGCATTTCACCGTCCAGATAGGGGGAGTCCGGACGGAAAGATGAGGGAAATGTCTTGCGATGCTGGGTAATCGGTATCAATGAACGCGTTTATATTGAGAATAAACTGAGCGAGGGAAATCAAAGGCGCTTTTTTATTACTCGGGATGCGCGAGGAACAGTTGGGCAAAGGATTCAGGAGAGGACGATCATAACAGGTCCGAAGCGCGCGTGTGTATGTGTGTGTATACTTGAACCCCCTCAGCAGTGTATAAGAAAATGATCAGCTCAATCATGTGGACATGCTTCATTATTCAATGAAGACAATCTTTCGCAACGCATCTTGTAGCTACACGCAGGACGTCTGGATAAATTTAAAGGTAAGAAGTGGCTAGATCGTTGTATAGTGGGTTCGCGGATGCTTTTCGCTCGATTCGCTTTTTAAAAGTCAGAGGACAGTTTTGCAAACGATATGTGCGTTTCTTTACAATTAGGCCTTTTTCAATAAATGTTTAAAAACGATACGGTGTTAAATGAATTTAACGTTGTCGCTGGGATAATAAAACAGATCATTCATATCGAAGGCATACTGGAAGCCATTGCACGCCGCTTACATGAACTTACTTAAAAGAAAAAGCGATCGCCGTGTTATATTTAACTCTAGTTAACAGGACATTACTAACGAAGTATAAAAACGTATCGTGCATTATTATTGTAGGATGAATTAAAGCTTTTAGTGATGCGCACCAGACTTCTATTCGCTACTGCTGGCCAAGCAGAGATAGGAAGCTGTTGGAAACTTTACTCTTTTCCAATCTCTGCTCAAACTTTCTCACTTCAGCCCCAAGGGGTTTGCGTTTAGGATTTCAGCTGAAGTGAACGCAGATCGGTTGGAGAATTAGGATCAAAGTTACCCGGTGCATGCCATGTGTCAAAACTTGTGAGATGGAAGAGCCGGTGAGACCTGCCATTTTGTGCTGTGATCGACCTCTTATGAACAGAAGCCTTATGATGGCATTCAACAACTGAGGGCTAAATGTCATATCAGACTTAAAAACCTTTTTATCCGCAGAAAAACACGCACATCTCCCCTGGAAATGGAGATTTTAACGACTGTTGCGAACATTGTCGCTTGGGGAAATGATGTATTATGGGAGAAAAAAGGGAAAGAAAGTTGTAAGAATTAGAGATGAGGGGAGAAACGCGCGCGGCAGTGCGGGGAATAATTGAAGAAAAGATAAAATGTATGTAGCCACGATTATAGCGATTTGCAGGCGTCACAGATGCGTTTCAACGCTCCAAATAATTCCACGCATTGTTTGTTGCATATTTTGAAAGCTCACTAATATCCTGATTATGACATTTACATGTTTACAGGTCAGAATTATATGACAAGATTGCATGACCCCGGTGGTAAATATGGCAAGTGTGTTGCACTTTGGTTACTTTAAGTGCTCAATCCTGTTTGCAGTCGTATATAATATGCTGAAATATAATGCACTTAAATCTAGTAATAAACAGTTTGCTGTCTTATGCTTCTGATCGAGATGCACGTTTCTCTTCCACCTTATAAGCTATAAGATGACCACAAACTTTTCCTTAATTTACAGAATATAAAACACGCACACATTGAGCTGTGGCCGTACTTTTAGTTTGTTTGCATCTTCCGCATTGTTGAAATGAGATAACTGTTTATTCGTCAGGTTCATTGTTCATGCAAAGGGGCAAATAGCAGGCGGTACAGATGTACCGTCATTGTTTAACGGATATTATGTCTGTAATTGTGTCTGGGCGTAGACATTTTTGTCAGCTCTTTTCATTTTTCTGATTTGAAATGGAATTGTGATGTAGTCAAGTCACATTCTTCTAAGGGTCCCACACAATTCTGCGTGGACATTTGAAAGGCCAGCATTAACATTGCCCACAAATCTAGCTCTGTTTGCTCCTTTATGAATTAAAACAAATAAATAAATTAAAGTATAGTAGGATAATGTGGAGAAACATGAAAAAGAGAGAAAATAGTCACGCATAGTGTGTGTTTATAATTGAGCCATCTGATTGTTATCATACTAATGTTTGATTAATTTATCTGCAGTCTTTACAATTATTGAATTATGAGGTAATTCTGGAACAGTATTATTTATAACATTTATTTTGATGCTGAATAATTTTAATTATTTAAAAATATGTATTTGTTTACTAATTAGCATGACTAATAAAAATAACTGGGGCATTCGTAAAGGTGTTAATGCTTTTGTAAATGCTGCAGGGTTTTTTTGTTGATTTTGTCATCACAAACACGTCTGAACTGAAACTTATATTGTGTTAACATGGAATTTATCATCTTTGAGACAAAATGTTTTTTTGGGAAGGAAAAATATCAAACTCGTTTAAATGCAGTGAGAGAGAGGGTGTTATGAAGGCTCTTGTGAATACACTTTGCCAGTGCAACTGATAGCAGTTCGATGGGGCTAAACAGACCAAGCCAATCCTGTCAAAATGTCTCCTCCCTGGTGTGCACGCTCTCATTTACATATGCGTCTTGCACTCATTCGGCAAGGAAAGTGTGTGTTGTGTGGCAAACTTGGCAGCATTTGAGCGTTAGTGTGTCCCCAGGTCTGCGCGTTTGCCACCGTCATCACCAATAACCCGAGTGTGTGGAGGTGTACCTCCCCGACCCTCACCACAGCCGAGGGCAGGTCAGTGCCAACGGGCAGAAGAGACGAGTCTGCAGCCCTCTCTCTCACCCTTTCTGTCTCATGGCCTGTCAGTCTCCAGCTTAGCCGGATGGATCTGTGCTTCAGCCTTGGAGACTTGATCAAACAGCCATTCCACACTTAAATGCCTCCCGCTCCTTTTAATTGGAGGAAATTGTCTTCCAGATGCCCAGGCCCCAGCCAGGGAACTCTGGGGGGACGGTGTGGCAGGCAAGGCCATGGTGTTTAGGTATTAATTGATATGTGCTGTGGAGACACCAGCCCCACGCCCCCACCTCGTCGTCGCCCTTGTTCCTTTTCTCTTTGACACTAAAGACTCGGGCCTTTTCTCTCCTGACTGTAGAATCCCTAAACGCCAAGAATGTTGTGTTTATTTGTTGAGGGACGCCAGCGCAATGCTTTTTGCTTAACAGAGTGGCGTTAGACAGAGCGTTGGCTTGTTAGTGACCTTGATACAGAAGGTTATGTTAACTTCAGGGAAAAGAAGTAATGTGTCTTTGGTAATGACATTTTAAATCAGACTGGACGAAATCGTTACAGCACAAATATTTTAGAAGCAGAGGAAATTTACACAAACATTTGAATAAAGCCAGGGAGGGGAAAATAAAGCTGTTTTTTTCCTGCATTTTTGTGAATAGTGTAGTTTTCAAACTTATGTTTATGATTGCTGTGCGAAGCTCTGGGTGGGGTCGTATACCGACTGCTATAGAATCTACCAATCTGTGAAAGTACATTTAGAAAAGGAGTGCCTCACATTACTCCAATGCCTGTCCTCTCCAATTGATTAAGCGCATAATTCCCTGTCATTCAATATCTGCCGTGTACAGCCGAAGACACAGTTCAGCATGTCACTTTACGTAATATAAATGGGAATGTTCGGTTACTGACAGATGTCAACTTTTGTATTTAACGAATAATTATAGTGGAATAAGGACATTTCGTTATGCACATGTCACTTATAAATGAGTGATGATTTCTAAGGCTTTTCGTAGTTGTTCGAAAGAGAAGGAGGGAGAGAGGGAAAGAGGGGGTAGAGGAGTGGAAGTTTTTGAGCGGGCTAATCACAGACGTCAGTCAGTGTGTGATCTAAGAATAAAGAGTGCCCTGACAGATGAGGTGGTGACGGATGATCTTGTCTCCACTGCCTCATGCCAGGGTGCCACCAGAAGGAGCGTCTGTCTGTCTACACGGAGAGAGGGAGAGAGAGAGATGAGGGGTCTTTGGTTATACAGCTTGCTCTATTCCACCCTGAGGCACTTTCCATGAGAAAAATATATAGATAGTCTGATGGGACTACGAGAAATATTGAGCGATGGGAAATGAGCCTATGTTACAGTTAAAGTTAGCCCGTGCACAAATGACAGAGCTGAACAGATGTGTGCAGATGTTTTGTGTCCTACTAAGTTTTTTTCCTCCTCCTCATAATTCTTTCCTCTGGGAGAGAGAATGGGTGGACAAAATTCAGCCCCCCCAACACCACACACACACAATCCCGCATATCTCCGCTTCTCTTGCTCTCGTTCTTCCAATTTTCTCTCCTTTTCTCTGTGCGTCTGAGTACACAGAGAAGTGAGTATATAGAAGGCTGTGGCATATGTGGTCATTATGGTGAGTGTGGAATCAGGGCAGGTTTACACAGCCTTGGGAGACACGGTCAGCCTTCAGCTATGGCCTTACTCGTTTTCCAGAGAGGGACACCTATTTAACTGCACACCCGACCACACCCCATTCCATCTGTCTGTTTTATTTTTTCACTAATAAGTATATTGATAGTTTTTCAGCAATGATCTCATTGAATTAACTTTCTTATTTTTTAAAAATAAGCAAATTCCTTTGTGCTATAAGACACTGTCTGACATGATGGCTTGTTTTTAATTTAGCGAGAAGAACAAAATTACAGCCATGTCATCTTTGCAGACAGGGCTTTACACAAACAAGCAACTTCCTGTCAATCACTGGCCTTAAGCACATGCTATTATGCTGTTTTGCATTCTAATCCAAGCTCTTAAAATAGTGGTAAATATTTGCAGTGCTGCACAAACACCAAAAATAGTGGCAGATACCTCTGATGGCTGGGTGGTCTGTGTGGAGTGGAGGGCATCTCCATTACAAGATGTCCCCAGATAATTGGGGGAGTTTAACAGCGCCTATCCTTGAACTGTTTCCAGGTCGTGACCCCTGCGGGTGTGCCCCCGAGCACGGGGGACAGCAGTCTTCTGCAGGGCAGCCCAGTTAAAATGGACGCCACTAAGAAGTAAAGAGGGGACCCTGCACCTTTAATTATGATCAAGAGGTTTTCTCCAAAGGACGGAGGCGTAGCAGTTATGTTGCCTCGTAAATCTGCCTCAGATGCAGTATATTGTGTTGAACTATTACGGTACACTATTATACTGCATATTCAACTGGCTCTTCAGGACCTGATTTGCATAATTGGATCTTTAATGAAACTTGCCTTGTGGAACAAAAAAGGAAAAAAAAATGAGGAGAGAGAGGAAAAAATACATTATAGTATTATAGGCAAACCCCAGCGAGTATTTGTAATAGGAAGTTGCACTTGTTTAAAAAAAATAATAAAAAGCAAGAGAACATGGGGAAAAAAGGAGTCTGTTTAAAGGAGTGAAAGTGTGGTGAAGTGACCTACGTTGTTCACACTCTGTTTCTTACATCAGTGCCGGGGCTACAAATAGGATGAGAAGTACCTCTGAAAGCTGTACATACTCAGCCAGGTCTCGGGGGTTATTATTACAATAGCTGGATTTCTTTAGCCTGAGGGATTTTAGCTTCTCTGTCGACATTCATTCCCTTCACTTGTTACTCGGGGAAGATGGGCCCTTTGTAGGGGAGCCCATGCCGCTCACATGTCGGAATTCCTCTGCCGCAAATATTTTGACAATTTCTAATCACGAGCAGTCAGATTCGCGCGGACTGCATTTCTTCAGTCCCCCCTCTCTCTCCTCCACTAGTGGTGCCCATATTAAATGCGATACAAGTGCTGTGATTTGTTCTGTCTCTATCTGTGTATGTGTGTGTCTTAATACCTTGTTAGTGTTTACCGTAGGTACACATTATGCTTTGGTGTATTTGCGTGTTATGTCTGTGTGCATAATCGCCACTGTGATTTTACGCCAGTTTATTTACGCGTTTTCTCCAGAACAGACACTTTATAATCCATTACATCTGTTTTTATTCCCTCTCTTATTTGGGACTCAGAATTGTTTTTTTATTGGTTAATTAAAATGCATGCGCCTTTTCTCCTGTTCTTGAGCAGATGAAGGTTAAAATGCTGATAGTGACCCTTTCAAACAGACGTGACAGTCATGGTTAATGAAATGTTTTTTGTCCTATCTTTGAAGGACCTATAATTTAAAAAGTGTCGGATGGGAAAAAAAGAGGGATTTAAAGAGAAAAAAACTGAGCAAAGAATTATAAAAGAAAGAGAGAAAGAAAGAAGAAAAGAGGCGAGCTATTTAGCTGCTCTGTAGCAGTAGCGGTTTGTATCCAGGGGGGAGAAGTGTTGTTAATCAGGGAGAGAGGTTAAAAACGGATATTAGCTAAACGATGATGATTTATCATTGGAGGAGGGGGCCGAAAACACAGAGGTGACTCCACTCCAGAGGCCTGGGAGTGGATCATATGGCTGTGTGGTTCACAGGTGGCTATTAGCGCGTTGTTGGAGAGGGGCGGCAAGGGGAGACAGAAAAAGAGGGGAGAAACAGGGAGGGAGGGCGCGGGAAATAAAAAAAGTGCCACAGCTAGCGGCGAGCTGCCATTTACCCTGTATGTGCAAATGACTGTTTCACTCACTCTCTCTGTTTCTCTCTCTTTCTCTCTCTCTCCAAGCTCTGCACTTGGGAACTTTCAGCTGACAGTTTGTCCGGGTCCCTGGTATCTCACAGGTAGGCTTATGTTATTTTTACTCCCCATAATTTCCCCCGAAAAAGACCCTTTTATGTTTTACAAACACGCATGCAAACACAACAGTGTACGCACAAATGCTCACACACACGCCCGCGCGGCCCCGCTAACACACGGTCATAGTGCTCGTGCTGTTGATTCTCCCGGTAATGATGTCATTGCGATAGTGGAGGAGAGCAAATGTCTCCTGATTCCTCCATTTAACGGCTGGCTGAATTGGCTGATAATGATAGCATTGGCGTCTCCAGCCTTACAGACAGATCAGACCCTGTGAATTAGCAGCTCCTAACCAGAGAGAGAGAGAGAGAAAGAGAGAGAGAGATGGCATACGGAGAAGGAAGAGAGAGGCACTGGCACGAGAAAAAGGGAGAGAGAGAAAAAGATAGAGATGTTGAAAGAGAGAGAGGGTGATGTACTTAACATATCTGTGCTGTGCTCTTGAACAGGCTGCGAGAGATCTGTGTGTGGCAGCGCTGATAACTGCCGCTTGATATCAGTCAGGGACATGACCGCCTGTTTGCAAAGCTCTTTAATGCTTCTGCACGTCTGTCCCACTACTTTGAACTGAATCATGGTCACATCAGGCCTGTATCTCCCAATATCTGACCTTAAGATAATAATTTGTTTGAATTAAATAAAATAGAATAAGTTAATATATTCTAAACCAGTCAAAATATTTTTAATGGATGATTTATAACTCCATTAGGCACAGACACTGAGTATTTGTTTGCTTTACAAAGATTATTTTAAGCTTTTATATGGAATTTTACCATCTAAATATGAATGCATCTTTTACTTAAATGGCTCTGCAAATATTGAGCAAATTTAAATACCATGCAGCCATGAACCTTTAAGACATTTTTTTCCCTTCTCCAAAAGCCCTAATAGTGTTGTACTGTTACTGTACGGCAATCTTTAAGTAAATAAATAGGCCCGAATGCTAATGAGCGTTCCAAGCTTTGAACACACAAGCCTCTGTGACTGTCCAGGCTCCCCCACCCCTGTAGCCACACCAGCACCGCCCCATCTTCAGACCTTCAGTGTCATGTGAATAACCAAACCTGCCTACATTTTTTAAAGCAAATATCAAGTATGCAAGTGTAAGTGTACTGTATTTCATTTTTGTCTCAGTGGGCCAGTGCACATGCTAAAAACGCCGGCCAGATTTCAGGCCTCTGAAGAGCTCATTTCTGAAGCAGAAACAGACAGTTCACACAGTGCACAGAGATATTTTTAGTTGGTCATTTGTTCACATTTGAAGTGATTTACTAGAAAATAGATGGAGTCTAGCTGCAGTTTTTGTCCCATAGTTAAAATGATTAAATGTCAGTGAAATTACACTGTACAAAATATTCTGAAGGTATTAAACTTTGTAATAATGCCATTTCTGTGGAGGAGGTTGGATTAACATTAAATAGTAGTATGTGCCTTTTGTAAATGCTGCAGAATTAATTAGACATTAATTAATATTAACATGCACATATATATTAACATGCACATGTTTGTGTGCATGTTAATATATAATATATAAATGTGTGTGTGAATATTTGAAAACATATATAGGTGAATATTTACATATACATATAATGTGGAAGCTTATACATTTTAGATTGCTACATATTTTTTGGTTGCTTTGTTTGTAGAGGACTGTCAGTCCTGTGAGGAACACTTTAAGTAACTCTTGCTGAAGGTGAGAGTTAAACAGTATTTGCTTTTGGGAATTTGCCTTTATTTATCTGCATTAATACAGAGGTGAATTTTAAAGGGCCTCTCAGAGAGAATTCCCCCGATGCTCAGCTTACTTTACACACCTTTAAAGTCTTAAGATGTGTTTCTTCCCTCCTGCTGACGCTTACCCATAACACATCTCCCGCAATCTCTGCCGATTTTCACAAATCAGCTTTTTTCCCTCTCCCCTTTTCTTGTCTGTTATTGTTTTTGTTCTCTCGCCTGCTCCCTTTTTTTAGTCTTGATCATGAAGTGTTGTTGTCTGTCTCTTAAGTTGCTTGTTTCATCTCCTTTGTTATGGCGTCCGTGCCAATCGTTGTAATTGGGAGAAAGCTAAGTTAAGTGAGTGAAGGAGAGAG
The DNA here is from genome assembly GCA_036877625.1 of Ambastaia sidthimunki. Taxonomy (NCBI): domain Eukaryota; kingdom Metazoa; phylum Chordata; class Actinopteri; order Cypriniformes; family Botiidae; genus Ambastaia; species Ambastaia sidthimunki. The sequence goes on from JAZGTK010000406.1 coordinate 37,777, forward strand.
TGTGGGGTAACTTGCCTTGTTACTCTTCCCCACGTTTTTGTAAATAAGGCTGTCAGTATAGATCAGTCTGCGGTAATGTGGACAATCCAATCCACTCCAAACCCACACGACTGGAGGCTGGAAGTTTAGAGGGGAAGTTTAGAGAAATGGAAGGCATGCACACAGAGGACAGCTTCAAGTTCTCTTACACTTCTGGAAGTTTTTATGCATGACTTCTTTGTGTCAAATTAACAGCCAACATCCTTCTCAACTTCCCAAGGTCAAGTGAACTCATAAAAGAGTAACCATGTAAGCTGGCATTTCCCTTTCATTGGACACATAGCTAAATTAATTTCAAAGTAAAAGTTTGTGTGTGTGTTTAACTTTCACTTTATCAATTTACATATTCATTCAGCGTGTTTAAAATGTATTTGTTTTTTGTTTTTTTTTGTATTATATCTGTAGAGAATGACTGTTTCCTGCTTGCTTGTGAGAGTCTATTTTCTATAAACAGTGTAGATTAAATGTTGGTGTGACTTTTTATTAACATGTAAACATGATATTAATAATTAGTTTTTTTAATGAAATTGATATTTATGGGTTTTAGTATTTTGGATTTTGCTAAGATGCTTAAGGATGAATTCATTTCATAAAGCTAATCAGAACGTTATGGCAGATATCGGCTGTTTCGAAAAAGCAAATTTTATAAGTCAAGCCGGTGATGATGTGATTTGTGCATAGGAAGGGGCCTGTGGACTAGTGTTGATCATTTACACTTTCCACTGTATGTGTGGCCCCTCATCAGGCGGCTAAAAGATCATCTCTGTTTAAATTTGCATGATGATGGTTCTGTGACCAGTCATTGTTAGATCAACTAACTAGAGAGGCTTAAGGTTGTACAGAGAAGATTCATGATTCCTATCCCGCCCCCCCTTTCCCAGTCGCTCTCCATCGTGGGAGGTCTCCTTTAAAGTGCAAACCTCACCCCCCCCATCCCGGGTCTCCAGGAATGATGATCCGACGCGATCCTGTTTCAGCGCAAGCTGAACGGGGAAGCTATGGGAGACTTTCCCTTCGTTTATATATTTTTCTTCCTCTCTCTCCTCTGCCTCTCTTACCCCTCACTCAGCCCCGCTGATTGCCGTAGCCTCGGGGCTCTCCAGCGCACGCTACATCCCTGTGATTATATTAATGGCCTCCCGCGCCGGGTTTGGAGGCTGGCGACGGCCGGGGTAATGCGAGGCATCGTGGAGGAATGGTTAAGGAGATGGACCTCTGACCACAGGGGGTCTCGGGATCAAGGCCCAGGTGGGCCACAGCGTAGCTCCACGCTCCCTCTGGGCAGGCCACTTAACTCGCTACGCCTCAGTGAGCGCCCTAACCGCAGCAGTCAAGAGCGAGAGAGAGATGTGATGTGGGGTTCTGTGTCTGCTGTGAGAAAGGGAAGTTATGAGTGAGACAGAACAAATCACACCCAGAGGCTTTTGGCTAAAACTCACAAAGCTGGCTAATAATTCTCCTCTGAGAAGTATTGATCTTTATTTGTTATTATGTGACTTCTAGGCACTCCAGCACGTTTATTTGTCTTCATTAGACTTGCACAGCACCTGCAGCATTGTTGCTCCAAAATGGAGTGTGTGCATTTGCGTTATTGCATACGAAAATGTTTGTTCGAATCCGCGGTATGTGTCTATGTGTTAGCGCCATTATTTGAGAGGACTTTATTTCTTTTCCTCTAATTCTGGGATTTATTGTGAAATTGCTATGTGTGTGTGTGTGTGTACATGTGTGAAATGATTTCTGTCCCCCTGTACCAAACATATTACCTATGTATGTGTTGAGCTGCTATGTGGAACACAATCTGTTCGTATAACTCGTGTTTGACTCGTGTTTGGTTTCTGTCTGTGTGCAGTGGTAGCTGTGGGGGTCTGTCTCTTTTTGGCTGGACGTTTGATCAAGACACAAGAGGGGTCTGCCCCGTCCCCTGCTCTTGTGTTTCATCCACTCTTCTTGGCCGCAGGATTACGCTTTCCTCACTTTTGTTTTTGTGTGTAATCTCAGAAGTGATCTTAATTATGGAGGATGGGACGGTTTCTTTCTCTAACATCCAAATGTGCTTTTAATCAAACGGTGCAGTCAGTTTGTTATGAGCAAGGGGGAGGAACCCCACACCTCCAAGCCTTGAATGAGGATTGTGTGAAGGGATAGAGCAGGTGTTCAAGAAGAGCTGAAAAAACACCTTATTGGAGATTGGAGTTCTGTTAAATTATATGAAAAAAAGCAAAGTGAAAGTGAAATGAAAGTGTGGACAGAGATAAGCTTGCTGTAAGCAGTAGTATACCTGAATACCTGAAAACAGCCTGACAGATGTATAAGTCACTATTTGACCATTTTGGAGATTTGGAGATTATTGGTAATTAACAGAAACATTATCTTATTTCACTTCCAAAAATAACAGCAAATATAGATACAGTCTGCATTTTTTTGTTTTTAAATATTTGTTGTAAATTATGTAAAAATATTGTGGAAGCACATTGTATATCTGTACTACATCGTCCATCTGCCACCCTGCTGTCTAGTTATCAGTATCACCCACTGAAAAATCTATAGTGCTCGATGACAAGTTGTAACTTCATGTCTAAGGAGTGAAATGCATACAAAATTGGGAAGAAAAGAGAGGAAGGAAAGCAAGTGGGAGTAGAGATGGATTGAGAAGATGGATTCCATTACACATAAACATGCTTTAAGCTCTGATAGGATGATCCAATAGGATTAAAAGGAAATCCTGATGGACATTGAAAAGGTGACCACTTGGAGGAAAGGTGTTACTATACGCCTCACTGCAGATGACACACATACATAAACACACATAAACTCCAGGATCAGGAAAGGGGGTTATCATAAAGGTCAAAGGGCGTAAAGGGCGTTTGTGCTTAACCTTGACCAACTTTATAAATCAAGGATGGATAAGTGTGAAGGCGTGTGTCTGGATTCTCAGGTATGATTAAAAAAAAAAAAGAAATGTGTGAGAGCTGTAAATTTGTTTGTTAAAATAGAACTCACACTAGCATTTCTTGCTAAAATAAGTAAGATTTTAATAGTGTTTCTCTAACATTTTTTTACTTAAAAACAGTTTTAAAATGTTTTTACTGTTTAACCTAATATTAAAGGTCCACATAATGCTTGGATCCCAACTACCAGCTGGCCAGGAAATTAAGGATTGAACTATGGAACTGAAGTCCAAAGGTTAAACTTAAAAGTGCCAATATGGAACATCAGGAAAATAAAATAGTAACTAAGAACAATTCAGCATACACTCAAATAGCTTTGATTCTACAGATGAAACCCTAAAGCTGAGTCGAGTCAACGGCCACACAACAAATTAGACTGTGGCCGTGCAAGTGTGTGTTTTATACCAGTAACAAAAGCAAGTAAGTTCACACAGGGGCAGATTTGGATAAGAATCAGTTGTGATTTGCAGCAGGGGATCCAGATCTCCTCATTAGGTATGCATGGTGGCATTCCTGCATCTTGTCTCTATATTATTAAAAGTAGTTTGCCCATAGGCTCTGTTCTGAAGGAAGTTGGACAGATGGCCATGTTTTTTTAATAGATCACAACCATATCTAAAGCACTACAGAGGATGAGAAACGAATGGGAGTACCTCGTTTTCTCTTGCTGCTGGATTCTCATAGGGGGCAAATACTCCTCTAGCTATAGCCTTCGTGAGTGTAGCGTTTCATTAAATAGACTCTAAAACTAATACAACATTCACTGACTTCTTGCTGTGGATGACAAGTTAATTTGCTGTTTATGCTTTTGTATGTCACATTATATAGCAGTTATGAGGGTCTTTTAAATAGAGTGTGCGTCGCGAACTGTTTTTAATCTTAAAAACCCTCCTTAGCCTTTTTGTGCCTGACTGAAAGTTACTCATAACAGGATGTTTAATGTATCGCAGAAATAGAGGGAGGGTGGGAGGGAGAGAGAGATTATGTCTGTGTGGTTGCACTATTTCTTGATGTATACGCCATGTCAGGCAGCCTTTGTCTCCTGGGTAAAGAATGATAGTTCAAATACCTACCATCTCTCCCCTGGTGCTCCAAATGCTCGCCTTTGAAGTTTTTATAATCCATCTGTCATCTTGGAGCGGGGAGGGCACATGTTCTGTAACCACACAATTATAGAATTTTTATTTTTGCCAGCCACATTAGAACAGAAGACAAATAATACGGACGACCCAGGGAGGAGATAAAAACTGCATTTTGGTTTCTTGAATTTTTGACTAGTTAATAATCTGCCTCATTTTCGATCATAATTTTCCTCTCACCCAAAACACATACGAACACAGGTGCACACACACTCACACATTTGTTGTGGGTGGAAAGCCTAAAATGCTTCCCACTGTTACAATTATTAGGAATTTGACTAAATGCTCATTGTTTCAAGTGGGCTTATTTTGAACGATCTTTTCAAGAGGCTGAAACTGTGTTTTCTGCACTAACATTTAAATTAATCACTTAATCGAACTTTTTTACTTCATCTAAATATTTATTCGACGTGAGCACACACTTGTAGAGGTTGGGAAACAGGAAATCAGATTCATGTGTGTGTAAATGGGATATCCCAGTGCAGAATGGAGCAGAGGCTGTTCCACACACACCCTAATGAAGTCTGTCGCAGTGCATGGTGGTAAAATCATTTTAATTAGAGAATGCGGCACAAGCTCGCAGAGTTATAACAGTATTTGGAGAACACAAAAAAGACAGATACATAAAGAAAAATATATATAGAGAGAGAGAGTCAGCAAGAGGAACTGAAAACTTCAGATACTGTTTTTTTAAAGCGCAGGGGGAAAACAACAGCTGTTGGAAATCAGATATCTGAAGCATTTCTTTTACACAATAAGACTATAAAAAGCCTTTTACCTTTAATATTTTAGTTTTTTAAATTATCTTTAGATCCCTTTGCGGCTTGTGTTATCTGAAACGAATGGCAAAACATGGAGTAAGATGAAAGATTGCGGAAGGTAATGATAAAAAGAAATTTGACATTCTTTTGTTGTCTTTGAATCATAAATATTTGGGCTGTAATTGTTTTGTTGGCGCTATATATCTTCATTTACGGTGCAACAACATGTAGGCCTTTTTTTCCTGGCTAAATAAAAGCAGCACCCATCTGCCTCTAGACGGGCTCCAGCCTCCTGCTCATCGCAAAAATAATGCGCGTCCTAATGACTTCCACATATTTGGAAATCTCCCTTTTGAAATTGGTCTTGGCAGATTATTTGCAGGTACTTGAGTTGCATCTGTTTGCAATTTCGCAAATGTGGAAGACTTTAATATGGCACTCTTGGTTTGGAATGATAGGGGCTATTCTAATCCCGGGGTAGCGCCGGCTGTCATCACAAAAAAAACGACCTTCTCGTTTCTCTTTTCTTCTTCAGTGTAAGAAGAGGAATGAGAGATGTGACATCCAGAGTGCAGGGTGAGGTTACGGTGGTGGGAAACGCCCAGGTCTGAGGTGGTCAGTGCCTCAGATACACTTGTGGCTGAAGTACAGTATCAAAAGTTGAGATTAGTGTTTCTGTTTGGGATGAATGGATGAAGGGAAGAAAAAGAAAGAGAGGAAAAAAAAGACAGGGTGGGAGGGTGGACATGCAAGCCAGGCTGGATTCATTGTGACTTCAGTCCTTGTTAGTTCTACCATGTGGCAAGCAGCTGACCAGCCTAAGCCATTTATTCTCTCGCTCTCTCTCACTCTCGCTCTCTCTCTCTCTTTTTCTCCCTCGCTCTCTCTTACTCTCTCTCTTTTTCTCCCCTTTGCTGTCTCTCTCGCTCTCTCTCCCTCTCTCTCTCATACTTTTTCTTTTGAGTATAAACTCTACTATCTGTTCCTGTTTCCCAGCCTGCACGCCTGTGAATTCTCTCTCTCTCTTTCACTCTCTTACTAACAGATTGCAATTGTATAGGTGGTTACAATTACATTCATTACAGATTTCATCAACAGTGTTTATTCAGAGCGACGAAAATGAAAAGGCGAACTTTTAACTCCTTTGTTTTGTTTTTCCCCCTCTCTCCCTCTCTCTCTTGAATTTTTGGAGAGGTTTTGTTTTATTAGGAGTGAGGGGCAGGCGATGCCAGACAGGGAATTATGTTGAAAGTGTATGCCTTGCAACTTTTCTCCCTGTTGGAAATGTTTATTTGAACAGTAAGCTCATGATTTGAATATTTGTAATCCATGCTTAAATTTACAGGCCAGATGAACTTTTTGGCACAGATTCGCAACCATAAGTAGGATTTTCTCAAAAGCTTTACAAAATTTTAAGCCATTTGCATGGCTTATCTAATTTAGAGGGAGGGGGACAACTCTCCATTCTATTATTTTCATACCTCTGAAAAAGAACATTGTTCAGCCCTTAATGTATATGCATACCTCTGCCGGCAGTCTATGGTGACCAACATTGAAAGCACTTAGTGGGAGACAAAGGGGAAGAGGGAACTAGGGAAAGTGGAATATATAAATATGTGTGTGGAAGTGGGGGAAGAGCAGAAATGTATGCAGTGGCCTTAGCGCTGGAGTGCTTTTTCACTGTGTTCAATTCAAATGAGTTTACTAGGTATTGACTTCTAGGGCTGGGAGAGGCCACCCATCTCGTGGTTCTGGGCGGTCTTCTCGATGCTGTGCGCTTTCTTAAATGATGCTAATCAGTCCGGCGGGGCCTGGCCTCTGTCCACCATCAGTTTTTCTGTAATTCACATGTGGTGAGAACCTGCGTGCGCTGCTGTTAATGGAGGTGTTGAGATTTGTGTGTGTCACGTGTGTGTCAGGGTCAAGGAAAACTGAATTAGCAGCTAGGCTATTGCTAAAGCTCTGGCTTTCATTTTGTCATGTTAGGGGTAAATGTCAACTTGATTTAGCCTTCGCCCCCTCTGCTGACCCGCTCCAATAACTGTCTTTTTCAGGGGCGTTACACACACTCAAAGGTTTCAGGCTTTTATGTCTTGTTTATGAAGAGGTGTGCACATCCTGCAGATATGTTCGTAGGATTAATCATTTGTTTGTAGCTGTCAGTGTTTATATGTCAGCGTGTGGTGCCTATATGTGCGTGTATGTCTGCAGACGGCAGTTGGGCAAGCAGCTGACTCTACGGTCTAGCCATTACCCATGTTTCTGCTTGGCTCCGGGTAGTGTGAAAAAGCTCACTCTTTGAGGGCATTATATAGATTAATGGTTTGGGCCAAGGACTCCTGGGAGGCCTAGCATGAAGCCTTGGACTCGACTGGGATGGAAGGGGAAGCAGAGAGAATGGAGCCCCGGCCTGCTGAAAGCAAACACAGGCTTCTGGTCTGGATCTGGTGGGATGGAGCCGGAGCATCATCTGCTCCAAGCTGCTCATTATATCAGCACGACCTTCCTCTCATCAGCCAACAGGCACTACACACACACACTTAGTCATTTGTCAATAACACGGTCCACTCGTATATTTACTCATTTGGTAGTCTGATTCTTCAAACACGTAAGCAGCCACGCACAGAAGATACACACGCTTGCCTGATATCGGCTGTCATTTGCAAAGAAGACTTGTCTGTGTCTTTACCCACTGACCTCCACATATCTAGGGCGAATATCAGTCTGAAGTAGGTGTATTAAAAATATGCTGTATTTATTATGGGTTATGTATAATTTAATATATTTATTATTATTGTTATAATCATCATTATCATTATTATTTTTCCCAGAGAAGGTCAAAGCTCTGCCTCCCTCGTGTGAGAAATGAGAATGCAATAATTGAGAATCCTATTACACACACACACACATTTACGGATGAGGGCCAAGGCCTTTTTATTAAGGCCTGGTGGACAAACAACAAGTAGAGAACAACAAGCATGTGTTAATGAAAGGTGAACTAAAACTCTAGAGGACGTAAACAGCACATTAACTCACAACAGGTTCTTTGTTGTCTCTGTGCTGATGGCTGTGTTTAAGACTGCTGTTTCATAACTTTACCTGTCATAGGGGTAATGGCTTGGCTTTTGTAGTCTGAGATTTGAGCACATTCCAGATAAGATTATCATTGTGTGAGCTCGCTTGTGTAAAACAGAGCAAGACAGAAAGAGCAAGAAAAGAAAACTAGGTAGCTAGATTTGTTTGAATCTCAGAGTGTTACTCTATCGGTTCTGTAGTGTTGAGGAGTAACTAACACTACTAACCTAACTACCTATTTTAGCTGTGTGACGGTGACTCAGCTGTTTTTATAACAGTGTAGCTTATGAGCTACTTTTCCAACAAATACTTGATGTATTTTTCATCCTTTATATAATATTTTACGTGCCAGATTGATGTTGTAAAAACAGAATTTAATAGTATCATCTGATAATTATACACATATTTAGATATTGTCTCTTAAATAGTAACTTGTGGTGTAGCTAACTATTATTTTTTTTAGCCTGGCATGCAACAGTATGTAACCGCCGTTCTGATAACTCAACCTCAGCGTAAATATGTGCTGTGTTTGTGGATGTCTGCATCTGGTATATACGCTGTATACGTCTGGCATGAGTGCGATTTCATGCATATGCCAGACGTGTGTACATTTGTGTTCGTCTGTGTGTGCGTTGTTAAAGTGGGGAGCTTAAATAACCTACTTTTGTCTTGACAACAGCATCAGTTGTAGAGGTGCACATATGCAGAAAGCTATTTGGAAAGGCATCCTCGTGCCTGTCAGCTTTTATTATGCGGGAAGGTGTCATGTTTGTAACGAAGCTGAGTGCAGATGGCAGAGTGGAAGAAATGGATCACTAATTTTAACAATGATTAATGAACAGAGATGGAAAATGAATTACGCTCCACCATTGGAGGGAGGAATATTCTCTCTGAAAATGTTAACTTCGGCTGCCAGCCGAAAAGAGAGAGTGAGAGAGAGAGATGGTGATTGGGGGGATGGGGGTGGGGTGTCTGTCCCCCCCATATCCTTTGTAAAGTCAACACTTCAGTGATTTTGGTATTACTTTTACCGTTTTGCCGCTCTGACAGACAGCATTGTTCCGGGATCTGCCTGTTAAGTTATAGGACTGGAGAAGCAGTTCTTTTAAAAGCAAATATTGCGATTAGGTAACTGAGAGCATCATTTCTTTAATTCTCTTAGTGCCGTCCTGAGGAAGTAGAGCATTATTCAGGCGTTTTGCAGATAAGATGCTGTGGTTTATTGGAGATGAGGCCCGGCGGGTAGCGCTCGCTCCAAATTAGTGCTTATGTTTGGGTGATCTGAGATCGATTCAGGCTCGGACGGGACCAGTCCTAATCTTAGTCTTATCAGTATTATTTCCTGTCATTTCTGTATTCTTCTGTTAATTTAAAGACAAAAAATATTTTTTATTAAAAAAAAATATGCTTATTTTCGGCTGTGGCTCTGAGCAGTGAAGTTTTGACTACGTGAAACACCTCCGCTCAAGATGGCAGGTGTTGGGCATCAGAAATCAGTGTTAGAATACGTTTAAGCTGCAAGCAGAACAGCTCGAGGAATATGTTGGCATCTCACAATAAGCTTTAATAAAACAAAACTGTGGGATATCATTGTCAGTCATCAATCATCGAGTTCTGCACGCAAACACAGAGGAACTTATTTTAGGTCACCCCTCAGAAAAATACACAAAAGAAGGGAAAAAAACCCCAATATAATAAACATGCAAACACCACCCATCCCCCCTCCCAACCTCAAGTCTCACCTAATTTCTCTTATTCTTTAATCTCCCAAATCTTTATGGCTTCATCTCAGTTGGGAGTTTTTTCTTTTTTTTTAAGTTTGACATAATGGATATATGTGTGGTATTTTGAGTTTAATTAAGCTCCTGATGGGAAATACCTTTGGAAAGAAAAGAAGAAGAAGGATAGAACAACTACTACTTCTGGAAACAATATGTTTGTGTGTGTGTGCTAAAGAGCGCTCGGGTTACCCAGCATATGCTGAGTACTCGGAAAACATACACAATGCCTTTGGTGAACAAGGTGGAGAAAAAGCTCTTGGGATCCAATTTAGAATGTGACTTAAGGCAAGCATGCCTTTGAGTATGTGTGTGACTGTGTATCTGTTTGTGTGTGTGTGTACACATGTGAGCGTGTGTGTTCATCTTGGCACTCTATTGAAATACTACAGGGTGATTAGAATTCCCCTTGCAGGCTCTGGGGGTGGCCTGCTTTGAGCCCCACATCTGTGCCCCTGCCCTTACACTGCTGCCCTCTCTCACTTTCTCTTTCCCTGTCTCTCTCTCTCTCTCTCTCTCTCTCTCTCTCCCCGTCTCTCTCCGGGAGGCCTGTATTCTCAGGGCTCAGTGCTACTTTAAAGGGAAGGTCAGGTTATGTAGTTCACTGAGTTTATGCCGTCCAGATTATTTATTTAGTGCTGAGCAGGAGTCTTTAAAGCAGGATTGGGTAACGCTCAAGACTTTGTACGTTTGTGTCAGATTGTTTTTCACTCTTTTTCATTCTGTAATAGCCCGCGTGTCTGTTATGATTACAGCAAAACAAAAAGGCCAAATAAATGGAGTCATTGCATGCAAGTGGGCTTTTGTGAGCTTTTATGGAAGAGGTCAGGCTTAAATGGGTCGTATCATGAGGTGGTCAATTGTGTGAGATCATACCATTGTACTGTAATTTTCTGAACTAAAAACTGAAAGAAAAAGTTCAAAAGGAGGATTTATAGCAATTGAGCTGAAAAAACATTAATGATCTCTATAATGTCATATATTTTATCTTACTGTTCACATTTATACGCAGATGACATCAGGTGACGTCTGCTGTCTACTCACTCATGGTAAGATAATGAGAAGGAATATATTATTATTATTATTATTATATTAATATATATAGAGTTGAAAATTTGCTCCTGGCTGTGTGTGTGGTTCCTGCTGTTCTGCATGATCTTCTGATGGATCCCAATGTTAGAAACAAGCAGCTGAAGTTTGTGTTTAACAAGATCCCTGATCAGTTTAGCCACACTTCAGAGTGGCTTGTTTTATAAATCTGTCACAATGAGATGTACTGTAGCCTGGCCAAGAGGTTGTTATTGAAGAATGGGGCGGATAAAAACTATATTGAACACGACAGCCAACCCACAGCTTCTAGTCAGCTTTAGCTTCTAGAAAGCTTCCACAGCTTCAGCTTCTAATAGTATCTCCTAGCGTTGCTCATTTCATGTGAAAAGGCCGTTTCTAAAAGGCACAGCAGCAGTTTAAATCTAGAGGTCAGTGAGATGGTTTAAAATGGTCATAAAAATCAAATTAGGTTTTGGCACAAAAAGTCTTTACTAATATTATAAGGGAGGAACTTTAAGGTTTAATAAAAGTTTATGCAGTATAATACCAGCTTTATTCTTGTTCTTAATGAGAGAAATTGGATATGTTAGTTGTGATTTGGGTAAGCCTAAAAAAGCACCAATGACACTGATGACAGACACACAGATGCTGAGGATGCGGATGAGGGAGGAAAGGAGGTTTTGTTCTCAGGAAAGTGGCACCTTGAACAGGAATCATATTTTACCCCATCATCAATGTGCTCTCCTCTCCTGCACCACATACAGACCTCATGCTCTGTCTCAGCACGTGTCTTTATTGCACCTGAACCAGTGTGGAGCAACATTATAGGTTCAGTTACACACAACTGATCCAGAGCATTCAGACCAAAATCAAACAGAAAGGGGCCCATAGAAAACAAACAATCATAAAAAAAGAGATCTCTTTAATTTCTCAGTTGTTTCTCCCAGATAGCAGTGAGGCCAAACTGAGACTTTCTTGCAAGATTTTATTTTGGCTAATGTAATCTCTGAACAGTGTCTCAGAGTTTGCTCAAATTTCTTCAGATATCAAAATCAAATCAAGAGACTTCAATATGAAACATTTCTCATCAAATTCTTCAAAACCAAATTGCCTAGCTGGCCTGTGTCTCTGAGACACTTTAGGAGAAACATCTGACACAAAATTGATTCTCATATGAAAGCAAACTGAGGACACTTGTGAGCTATGCAAGAGGAGCCTCTGAGAAACTAAACAAGTCTTCTGGGCATCTCACTGCTTTAAGGCTCAGCATAGAGGAAGATTTAAATGCTGTTTCTGGGGTGTTGAGAGAGTAGCATTTTATTAGAAAATGAGACTGATTATCCGTCAGCTTTTTTATTTTTTTGCAGCTGCCACATTTTAGCTGAGTGAATACAGCTCGACTTTCTGAAGTTGTAATTACAGGTAAATCAAACGCATCGTTGCTGAAAATCTTGCACGGGCTGAGTTTGTTTACAGGCGCTTGTCTACCCCCTCGCGTGAACCTGTCTGTGTTCTTCCTGTGCCGCCTCCCTCGTACGCCCGGCTGCAGGTACGACTGGTTGGCACGGGGATTGATGGCGGCAAAAGAGGAGGATATTAAAGATGTCTGTCACGCGCCCCTCCTCAGCTAAACAAGTGGATGTGAACTTTTCAGCCGCGCGCTGTCACCTCTCCTAATCAGGACGTGAAATCTGTATCCAGGCGTAGTCGTTTAACTTTTACCACTTGCTTCCCCCTCCTGCTGGAAAGTAGACAGTAAAGACAAAAAGAAAGAGAGAAATAGGAATAAAATGACAGAAAGGGAAAAAAAATAAAACAGCAAAAGGAACAATCATGGAGGAAGTAATGATATTTTCCAAATAAACGCCCGCCTGTCAGAAGCAGGAGACATATTCACTTCCCCAATGTAGCTCAAGGAGACAATTAGCAAACAGAGGTGACACGGTAAACAGGTGCAGCCATTATTCCGGGAGCTGCTGGCGATATATCCCCATCTCCCAGACTGATGAGGGATCATGTGACAGGAGGGGTGAATTATCTGTCTGTATCAGGGCTCGACTGATTGGGTCTGCCTGCCGTTTTACTCAAACATCTTCTGTCCTCCAAAAAAAGAGAAGAGATGAAAAGGGATGATGGTTCCACAACAAGCTCGCAGGGCGAGACGTAGCGTTCCTACACTCTTCAGTTTTACATCTGTTTCCTCACTTCAGTTTTCTCTTTCTTCTCAGATACTCTTTGTTTTCTTCTTCTTGTCGAATATTGTTTTTCTTCTCTTTCATTTCTCACAGCCTTTCATGTTTCTCTTTTTCTCTCTTTTGTCTTTCCTACAGAGAATATTTTTTTTCTAGAGAACAAAGTCTTAATTCATAATAGGCCATCGTCCTGTATGCAAGGTCAGACCTGTTTGTACAAATTGATTGCTTGGTGCTAAAGTGCTAATCAATGACAACCTTTTCTGGATGCTGGAAATGTAAAAACATTGTATTAAAATATGAAGAGAAACAGAGTAAAGGAAGGTAATACATTCATAATTTAACAGCAGGCCACAGCGCACAATGTTGACCAAACAAGTCCTGTTTTCCATATTTCCTTCAAAAAGCGACAGGTCTGAATCTTGTCCTCGACATAAGCTGCTTTTTTTGATTTAATGCTAGTCTTTTGAGATCATATTTGTTTTTGCATCGCTATTTGTTGTATTGCTTAAGTATCAGATGTAGAAATTTTCTTGCTTAGATGACTGTCAAACTATCTGATGGAACATGTTGTGAAGCCGCTTTGCCTTCAGTCTGAACTCTCTGTGACTCGCGGCAGTCATACGGGATCCATCATAAACATGTGCCGTCCCTCACAAGCTCATTCAAAGCCATTCTGTAAATACGTACACTCGTAACTCAATAAACCCGTCTACTCCTACACGATGGTTTCGGCTTCACAGAAGAACATGCACCATGCAACCGTTTACCGGCAGCCGGCGTCAGGCAGGTCTCACGGCCCTTCTTGTTATAGGACTAAGAAGAAACAAACATGCAAACAAAGCGAGAAACAAAGCCCAGGTTTTCACGAGGCCCCCGAAGATGCTTTTCACGCCGTATAGCTTTTGACTACAAAGCCCCTCGCTCTTGAGTTCAATTTGTAATGTAGGTAGACATTATCCATCAACCCTTCATCTCCCACGTGAAGCATGGTAAAAACGTGCAGCGCTTTCACCATCCGATGATTGACAACGGCACATAGGCGCTCAGTCTCTGACAGTTTAGGCAGCATTAGTTGGAGTGGCAGCCGTCTTGCTAGGAGTTAATGATAATAATTATTTAGCATTTTTTATTGCAGGATAATTATTTAAGAGGTTCATGTAGTCAGCAGTGTAATCAGTAAAGAGCGATTACAGAAAATCCACAGGCAAGCAGATGGTAGCTGTTGTGTTTTTTTTTTTTTGCTTTTCTCTTCTCCACTCGTATTAAACTAGCACGCATTATAGCAGCTTTGGCAAGAGGACAATGAAAAGGGCAAATGATAAAATTAAAATCTCTTCACCATCTAAAAGAAAAAAAATATATAATCAGTGGCGTAATTAGGACTTTTTGGTCCTGGGTGCCAACACTGGCCAATCAGCCCAGCCCTGTCCAACAGCAACAGCACTGAAAAAAGTCCTTCAAACACAAAGAGATGCTCTCAAACCAAAACGCTTGACCCTGTTACTTTTCTGTTAGTGTACAACGTATCACATTTGGTGTTCTCACACAACTAAAACTGACAAGGTCATGGTTTTTTTAGGTATGTTTATACTGTACTGCTCTTTAGCTACTACTTATCTGTGTGTTATTTTTTATTTTACTGTACTCGACCAGCACAGAAGAAAGCCTCTCTCTCTTTCCAGGGTCGGAGTGATCGGTACACAGAGGCTGTTGCCCTACATTCCTGACTAATTGTATAATTGGAAAAAGCTCTCCAAATGAGCGGCCCCCTTTCGCAAGTGCAATCTTCCCAGCGCTTCCCCCTTCAAAGCAAATCACAAAAGAGCATTTTGGGAATAATAATCATTTCAAAAAGCATCCGTTATTAATCCAAAACAGTAGAACATCACCAGAGCCATCACAAAAATGCCACCTCCGTCGCCACCGCACACGAAGCCGGCAGTCGACAGGCTCGCACTGCAATCTAAATTACAAACCGCATAGAACTACAATGAAGTGGAATAATTCTGTCAAAGTTCACCTTTGACCCCAGTGGGCCTTGATCCTGGGCTTGGAAAAGGCTGGCGTTAAAACAGAACTTTGCAAAGGGTGTCTTATGTTTGATGTGTAAAGATATACCTGCAAGCTATCTGCTCACTCATATTTTACAGTAATGCCCATGCTCATAGATGGATTGGATTTTTAGAGTTATGGCCCCTCGCGCACTCTGTCATTCATTATTGTGACGGCAGCAAGAAGGTGGGATGATTTCTAGGGTCGACGGTGTGGTGAAGTGCAGTTAAAACGAATCTGTTAATTAACCCTATCGATCAGTCAAAAAATAGAGGCAAATGTGATTTGCATACACCAGGCACGATCAATGCTTTAACTGATTTTTCATCTCCCCCTTTTCTCCAAATCTGATTTCCTGTGTTTTCAAAGTGAGAGAAAAAGAGTTGAGCCTAATGCCCATTGATCCTCTGTTGCATAGACGCGAATACAAAACGTTTTATTATGCAGAGAATGGTAGGAACATATTAGGAACGCTTTGACTTCAAAGTTCAATACGTCGAGTTAGGAAACGTCTTTCTTCCTTCGCCGCCTCTCGCTGAACCTCGCGACCACGGCTGCGTTACTCCAGCGTGTTCCATTTGCATTGTTCTCTTAAACAACGATAATTAAAACGCAGTCACAGTTTTGCTCTGTGAATATTGTACTTGTGCATTAAATACTACTCTAATTGTTAGCTGAGTGGAACACGTATTATTAATAAGGTGATATTTCTTCAGGCAAAACAAAATCTGTTCCCTTTTTCCTGATTGAGTCGCAAACAACAACAAGCGAAACAACAACGTCTAAAAAAAGGGTGGGGGGAAACAATAGGTGTTAAAAAAGCAATATGCTGTGTTTTCTCAAGAGCATCTTATTATAGCGTATTGATTTATAAGGCTTTAAATGCGATCCACCACGCAACAGTCAAGGGCAGGAAGAAAGAAGGAGAGAGAAATCGCGAGAAAGAGACGGCTACAGAGGGGCTTAGTGGCAGTGCTGGAGAATGCCCTGTGCTGAATAGTTTTGGAACACAAAAGGGTAATTGTTTTAGCCCAGATGTTGCTTGCGCACAACAAGCAGGATACAATGTTCCTACTGAGCTGATGAGCCCAATCAGTAGAATGATTAAAAATTGATTTTGTCCCTGTAATTACAGTATGTAAACTACTTAGCCAGGATTGCAAAGGAAGTGATTTTCTAATTACGTATATACTCTGGTGTCTAATGATTGGTTTTTTGAAGTAATGAAGAGAGGGTCCTAACGACTCCTCTGTGTTCTGTTGGTTAAGGGGAAAAAAGAGAGTAAGATGAGGAAAAGAGAGAAAGAGAGGGAGACCATCGTTAGGGCAAAGGCAGCAGGCAGACAAAGAGCTGAAATTGAATTTTCGCCACGGTAAAAGGCGAAGGGATTGTGTTTGTTAACATGCGAGCTGAACGCTAATGGTGGCCGTGACTTGCGCGGGGTCACCAGTCCGACAATCTGGACTCTCCAATTAAATCCCCCCGGAGTCATCATTACAACGCGCACACACACACACACACATTATTATCATGTTTTTGAGTTGAAAGTTTTAATATAATTATTGCACAAACTATGTACTGCATGTGTTTCTTGTTTAGGTGGCCAGCAGCTTATAAAATAATAGGACCTCTGTGGTCAGCTGTCTAAAAACATAACACTGTAACCATGACAGTGAAACACTGAAGCTGATTTTCAGGGTTTTTTTGGTGATGATAAAGAAAATGTTTCACTGACTTTACAGTGTTTTCTTGAACACTTTGTCACACTTTCTTTTTGTACTTTTTATTATTCATATTTTTATATTCATATTTAGATTTCTTATAGGTGTCTATCTAACAGTTTGTATGACTATATCAATTAATTTATATTCTATTAATAATTCAGTTCTATTAATTTATGTTTCTATTAATTTCTAATGATTAATTAATGTTGTCAGAATCCGTTGGTTAGAATCATTGTGTTTCAAATGCTTAAATCTTAGTCTGCTAAGTCATTGTCTTCGTTTAAGGAGGTCCCGGGCCTCTGTTGAAAAACAACAGAAAAGCACATATCTGCACTGTTGAAAACATTAAACAATTTCAGCCCAGCTTTTAAATTCTTTAGCAACAGATTAGAGTAATCTGATAACGGTTGGCATTCTCCGAAGCGAACAGGACGGAAAAAAGAAAACAAACAAACAAAAATTCCACACAATCGGAAGCAACGCTCACGCAGCATTGCATTGTGGGTGGATTTGAGGGTGACACAAATCCAGATTCATTATGACGAGCAGAAAACTTTGAGGAAAAGAAAACCAAGAGAAAGAGAGAGAATCGCTCAAGCTTTGAAATGCTGCCAGTATCAAACTGTAGTTTTCAGACACAGTTGATTGGGAGAGAAGCCGATAGCTTTGCGCAGTCTGGCCCCTTTAATAATTCATTTAGTTAGGCTATGATCTATCATTTTGTACCTTTTGACATGCGATATTGAAATTTAATATTGCATCAATACAAATGATGTATTGCCAGTCGGCGCGGGGATGTGGATGGGAAAGCGATCTTTGGATGTCACTTCCCCCTCTTCTCTTTTCAAAGCTAGATTGTGCTTGAACACAAAGGCAGATGTTCAGTAAAGAACCCCTCTCTTCTACAACTTTGATATGTATGTTTAAAAAAATGACATCTTTAAAGAGTCGCGGAGCGCTCGCTGTCTCTGGTGTGTGTGCGCAAGCGGTTCGTGTGTGTGGTGAAAGTGAGGAAGATGGCACCATTGCTGAGAGGAAAAGACGAAACAGAACGCTTTCAAATCGTCTCTATCCCACGACACACTGTAGCTTCATTCACAGGCAGGAGCTGGACGGCAAGTGCAGAAACGTTGTCATGTTGCTGTGCATGTAGTACATAAGTGTTTTTTCATATTTTATTAATTAGATTTTTATGATTGTGTGGTGCAGAAACTCATCTCATCATGAGGTAGATTAAAGATTGGGCAATTGCATTTTTCTTTTTGATTTGTTTCTACTGTTTAGGCCATTATATGATACCTTTTTATGAACAGTTTTATTTTTAGGATAACTGTTAATTATAGCCCTTTAACATTATATTTTTAAAAAAGCATTATTTTTAACCTTAAGTTATGAGACCTTTGCTTTTGTTCATCATTAGCAATAATAAGAGATCATCAGTAAGCAACATAAAATCTGTGTGACCTTTAAAGGTTTTTTTTTTAGTTAAACTTTTTAACATTTCTACATGTTAAGACCAGATTCCTCTTAACTAGTTCCCTTCCCACACTCTTTGCTAACACATTTTGTTTTACCTCAAAGCTTTTAAAGCACATTAATGCTACATAAATGATTAAACCATTAGCAATAAAATGCTAAAACTCTTGAAATCAATATTTTTTATGTCAGGATTAATAATCTCAACATCAGTATTGAAAGTATTGACACTTTGAGATCAATCTGTCTGCCTTTAATTTAAAAATGACTTGTACAGTGAATCATAGCATATGTTCTCACACTAACTTTTGAGGAATATTTGAGGAAGTGTATTTTGGGCTGAAACCCCTTTCGTTTTTCAGTTAAAGCTGTCTTTATGAGCTGTGATTTCTGACACTTGTTCCTTAGGCACTGCAAGCTAGTGCTAATGATATCCGATGAGTCTCTTCTATGCTCCTCCCCACCACTGTCATTAACACATGGCTTTCCTCCAGTTCACTCTCGCACAATGGCAACCAGAGCCGGATGTCAATTAGACTTTCTTAGGGTAAACACTGCAGGTGAAGGCACACAGGTGAGATTAAATACAAGCAGAGTTACTAATAAGATCTTTACCTTAATATGTCAAATTGAGATAAAAATCTGATCTGATAAAGAGGATTGGGGAAGATAGGTGGATTGTGTGTGATCAAAGAGAATGAGCAAAAATTATGTTGAAGAATGATGTGTGGAGAGATTGGGTAGATGTAGTAGATGTTTCCATCTGTTTGGATTACACAGGTGCAATGAGACATGTTTCCAGTACATCTTACAACTGCTGTGTGATATGACTCATTTGTAGCCAGTCAGGAGATATTTGATATTTAATGTACGTATATGAGGAGCCAATGAGTATGTTATACATTCTGCACTGAAATCTGCTGGTGAGATCTTTCACTTACAACTTTGGTTCGATACACAGGGCTAGAGAATCGTGGACTTAAAGAACAATTACAGGGTTCCTCCATTAGGGGTCTGATAATGATCTTATCTGAAGGTACATTTTGTCATCACAGGAGAATCATAAATGTATAAAGTGTTTGTGTGTGGGCGTCCGTGTGGACGCGAGCGTGTTCTCCATCATTGGGTTGATGGACTTTTGTGGCACTTCATATTAGAACTCTGAGGCAGCAAATAAAGATTGATTCAGATGAAAAAACAAAAAATACGTACATATCTCAACATATATTATGATTTACTAGTACGTGACATGTTCGGGCACATATGCATACACATAATCAACTGTCCTCGCTTATTCATAGGGGGCTGCTGTGTTATTAAAGTCATATGATATAATTGCATTTGATGTGGAATAAGCTGGGATTCGGTGTCTCTCCCATGTGAGGACGGCAGGAGTGATGGATGAGCACATTAGCAGCAGGGACAACATTAGATTTGCTCAAAATTATTGATCTTTTGTTTGCCAGCCAAGTCGGCAATAAATAACCGAATAACAGAGACGCGACTCATTATCGCTGTGCCAACTGACAGACCTCTATCAAAACTACTCTCCTGCCCCCTCTCTCCCTCTCTTTTCTCTCTCCCAGACACGCTGATATTAATCTGCTTTTAATTCTTATACTTTTACAGCTTGTGCTTTAACTTTAGGCCTCTCTGTCACTATCTGATTCCCTTAAAATTTTAATCCAGACATGATAACCTGTATTATTCCTTATTTTACACACCCGCATTCGGAGGCTCTCTGTTTTATTCCCACCTTCTTAGTGGAAAAAATCCTTTTATCACACAATGGGTAATTTATATCCATTACCAACGTTTTCAATCCTTTTCAGGGCTGCTGTCAGTGCCTTTGGCACCCTCATGATTAATGTGATCTAATAATAGTGTGCCATTATATTTCCTTTAGTAAAACATGTACCAACATCCTATTCAGCCCCAACCAAATTCATAGCCTCTTAGAATGGTTCTCGCCCTGCTTGAGCTGAAAGACAAGATTGCTATTTTTGCACAGGGGATGATTGTGGAGAGAATTCAGGGAAGCATAGGCTCATGTTTAGCATCATTTGGAGGCACAAGATGTTGTGATTGTGCGCGTGATGGGAGCGAGGTAGCATCATGAAGAGTTAGTGTTCGGCAGGTTGGGTTTATTGGCGATGTAGTGTGCATGCTTTTACAAGTGGATGAGTATGCTGGGAGGAAGTTACAGCCATTCCTGAGCTCCCTTCTTCTCTTGAACTGTCTTTCTCAATTGTTAAAGCATGACTGTAGATTTAGGCATAGATCGTAGGGGCTTGTTCCTGCTACAGTTAAGACTCTACTTAATGATCCCTTACGCATGAATGTAGTATAAGTGAGCGGCCCATTTTAAATAGTTTTGGGAAGTTGACATTTCCTGTGCTGTGACATGAAATACTCCATCTAAAGCTATATTTAAGAAATTTTGCTAATTATTTTATAATTATTATAGATGCCGTTTTTATGACCTCATTAATTGAGAGACTACTGTGCGTGGAATATTTGCACTTTAAAAAATTAATTTGTCACACTGCAGGAACATGTAAGATGAACTAGTAAAGGACAAATAGGTTATTTAAAATGGTGAGAAAATTCACACTTTTTTTTCATACATTAATATACATATATCATCACAGTCTAGAAAAAATGGTTATTGATGAATATGGATATTGCATGAAGCAGCAGTAAATAGCATCTTACAAACATTTAAAATGCATTAAAATGCATTTACACAGTATAAAGCAGTGAAGAGCCATACAAGAACTAATAAAACATCTTTTGCACTGTTTGCACATTTATTTTTGTTTACAATAATAATTAAAAAATACTACTCGTAAAAAATGACCGGCAGGTAATTTCATTGTGTAGATGGAAGCACAATGCATTTTATAGTTAAACAGTTGATTAACTATATTAGAGAGTAATTGTAGTTACATCTTCAGTGCTAGCACACTCTGAATGCGTTATATCCATGCTGTATGTTTGAGACTACAATAGTTAGGTTTAGTTGTGTGTGTGTGTGTGTGTGTGTGTGTGTGTGTGTGTGTATCATGGTTTTGTTTATTACCCATGTGGTTGGTGGTGAGGACCGGCTTGCAGAGGGTCCCACCGCTGTGTGAAATTGACATCAGATGGTCATGGTGACTAAAACAATATCACATCCAGTCTTCATTTAGCAAGGGGCAGCTGACCCCAACTCAGACTTCAGTAAGACCCCCACACACAGGACCCATCACAGCTGTCAACACTTCCCTTTTAACATGCTCCCTTCTATCTGTCTTCTTGTTCTTTCTCCTACTTATCTTTAGCCTTTCTTCCTGTTTTCAAAGTTAAACAACAACTTCAGCTGCACAGCTTTGCTAATTTGCTTCCAGTGCTAATGTGCTTTACTTCTGTACAAGAACAACATGACTTTAAATTGACCCTTCAGAATGTACTCTATTATATTATATTATATTATTGTTGTTGTTAAAAATCTTATTGGTCTTATTAAGCATGTTTCACAGAACATGTTTTTCCGAAAAAAAAAAAAAAAAAGAAATCAGATCAAATCTTTTATCTTTGCCTGTGAAATGCCTTGCAGGTAAAGATAACTTTAAGCAATAGTATTATAGACTGACACGTATAAAATAATTCAAATTCTGATTCTAAAAGAAATGTTTATATTCTTTCCTGCTAAACACACAGACATCATATTATGGAAGCTAAATGCAAAGTGAATACTGTGTCGGAAAATGAAAACGAAACTCAAGCCACAGCAAAATCAAACAGTATTATCTAATACAGTGTACTTGAGCTGTGTTAGCTGTGGTCAGTTCAGATCAAGTAAAGTCAACATGGAATGTGATTGGGTTCCTGTGGGGGGGAATAAGCTACATTAACTCCTACAAAAACAACAACAGATAAGGAAAGATATGTGAGGGAATGCATTTTTCCTGTGTTTTCCTGTTCCCTTTGTTTTCATCTGAAAAGTATGTTTTCAGATGTAAAAGAGACTTATGAAGGGCAGATGATAATAAGAATGTTTGTGTTGGCTGGACGATGCTCCATAACCTTTCATCAGTTAAATCAAATTATCAGTACGATTCACTCTTTTGTTCAATACAAATTAAAAAAGAGAAAGCAGGCTGGGAGAGAGAGAGACTGAGCTCATGCAAGTGTACAGAACTTCAGCTGGGCCGGGTGGGGGGGCTAAGGGTGGGGTGTTGGTTAAACAGGTGAGTCATCTTTTCTTCCCCTCCTGCCCTATTTAACTGGGGAAACCCTTCAGGCAGGTGGGGGAGGGAGGGCAGACATGGGGGGGGCAGCAGAGAAGATTGCTGTGAGCTCAGCATTTTCTAAGGCCCAGACCAGAGCTAAGCAGAGAGAGAGAGGGAAAGAGAGAGAGAGAGAGATTCCCACTGAATAAGCCTCCGTTTGAGCTGTAACTGTGTGCACGCCTGGTGGCACCACCGCCTGTCTGTAATTCCCATGATGCAATTCGTATGAGGTGATGATGACCATAATGATGAAGATGATTATGAGGACTACCCACTTTATGGCTTTATATCATCTGTCCCCATACATGTAGATCTGTACTGCAGCTAATTCCTCTTTAATCTCCTAAATGTTCCACCATAGCAGAGGACAAGACACTCATAGCAACAGCTCTTTAAATAACACATTACGGGACAGGCTGCACCATATGCAACGCGATTTAAAAGCAACCATGCAAAATATGCGAAATAGTGATGAAACCGCCAAAACAAGTCCCAAAAATACTTGCAACATAAAGCGCTGTGTGAAAATGTTCAAAGCTTGGGTCAAAGTGTCCCGGATGGGGTGACGTGAGAGGGCGGCTCTTCTCCAGGTTAGCTCACCTAGCTGCTATTTCTAACAGGTTCAGTGGAATGTCTCAAGCAGCCGAATGGAAATATGCTGTGGAGGTGTGGGTGAAAATGTGACGCTCATCTGTTGATGGCACGTTTTAAGATTATGATATAAATATACAAAAGCTGCTGCCAGGTTGATTTATATCTATTTATATTAAAGTCAAGATGGCCTGTGAGCTTGACACCTAAATGCAGTGGTGCAAAGCCATTTCTCTCTGCTTATTCACACTCTCTCTCTCTCTCTCTCTCTCTCTCTCTCTCTCTCTCTCCCTCTCTCTCTCCGCCTCTTGCCAAAGTCAGAAAGATGACGTGAAATGAATGTGTCATAATTCTGAGGAGAGTGGGAAGATATGTGGCGTATGTCTGCTTGTCTATGTATGTGTGTGTTTGTTTGAGAGCAAAGAGTCCCGTAGTTATGAACCCAGACATTATAGTACAGTAAAGGTTTAAATAATTGAAAGCCCACATTATTTTCAAATGTCATTCTTTGCAATTGAGTCAGTGAGTTTAATATAGAGGGCATCAGAAGCCCTGTGAAATGTGAAAGAGCAATGCAGTCCAGACCGCAGGTGCTCGTGCGCCATTGGTCGACGGCTCTTTGACACGAGAGGTGGGATTTTGTCAGACAGGTGGCATCGATACACACAGAAGTCCATCTTGCAGGATCATCTCATGGCCTTATATGACCAGAACCATTGACAAAAATGTGAAACAAAAACCTGCCATATTTTATTCATACTTCAAAAGTGTCCTGGTCTGCATGAGTGCTAGCCACAGATCAATCTTAGGGATTGGACAAGGCAGTCGGCGGGTAGAGAGAGAGAGGCATTATCGATTTATCAGTGGAATATAGCGTGTGTTTGCCTTAAATGGCCACACTAAACCCAGCTGTCACCAACTTGACATGCTGACATTTACACACACATATGGGAGAGATAGATGGAGTCACATACTCTCGCATACATTTTCATACGACTAAATGAGTACTATAAATAACTATAAGAAATAAATGTACACATCCTCTGTGCATATAGGTTTACATTGACAAACACACACACACACACACACATTGGATTTTCATGTTTAATGTGATCATCTCATAGATTTAATGGTTTTTATACTGTACAAACTGTGTATTCTATCCGCATACACTAACCCTACCCATAAATCCAACCTTCACAGAAACCTTTTGCTATTTTAGATCTTCAAAATAGATCGTTCTGTATAATTTATAAACTTGTTTCCTTATGTGGACCAAAAATGTCTCCACAAGGTCAAACTTTACTGGTATTACTATATTTGTAGGGACATTTGGTCCCCATAACATAGTGAATATCAGGACCACACACACACATACGTATCTCTTTTCTAAAGTTATCACGCTGCTATATTGTTAGCAAATGGCAGATTTTCACTTATGGAAGGTATTTTTCAATTTTCAACCACACCGAGCGTTACGCCTTTTTACAGAGCCACACACAAACACACACACACCTGGCACGCAGACAGCGCAGGGCTGGGTGGAGAGGAGCTTGCAGTGTGAGATGCAGCATTGCGGGCCATAAAAAGGATAGTTTAACAATTGATCGGCAGAGCAGTGGTTGAAATGGCAGCTGTAAATCAATTTTATCTCTCAGCCTCTAAAGAGTGTTTTCTAATGAGGTTAATGTCACATAATGACCAAATTCCGCCATTTAAGAGATGCCCTCAAGGTGTGAACGCAAGATAGATGTCGCCCAGCCCGAGTTAACTCAAGACGCCTCAGCACACAAGAGAAAAGGTTCTCTTCTGATGAACGCCATGTTTTATGTAAAGAAAAAAAATGTAATGATAGTAGATGAAGTCAGAGTGAAGGGGGGTTGGGGGTGTTAGAGACCAGCATTGGGACTTTGCATGGTGATATCTTTAGGAACAGAAAGGCCCAGCACTGATGTTTTCTGAAATCACAGGCTAATGTTGGAAGAGGTACGAGGACTGTGGTGGAATGCCAGAGAAACACACGTTTATTTATCTAAATGGGGACATTCCATAGGCTTCTGTTGTTTTCATAAACAGCTAACTATAAACAGTATAACCTAACCCTTAACTTGAAAGAAAACTTTCTGCATTTTTACAGATACAAAAATAACTTTGTGTATTATATTTTGTAGTGATTTTACAAAGGAGGACGTCCCCAAAAGGAGGTTTTGCTTAATTTGTCAAGTGTTACTGACTTTTGGGTACAAATTTGTCCCCAATATATGGTTAAGTAAACCCACACAAACTCATTTAGCTCTATTGCTTGTTTAATAGTTCCTTACAACACAAACAACTAACTTGATTCATTTAATATGTCTGGCATTGTTATGTCTGTTATTGTAAAAATGCAGGAGGGGTTGCATGTGTGTACTAACACACACACACACACACACACACACTCATTTACATACTCCATCCTCTTCTTCTCAGGTGTAAAGAGTTTGCCATACTCAGCTATTTGCACCCACTCAGAAAAAAGATTAATTCAAGCTCCGGACAGAGGAAGAAATATTAAGAAAACTGTCAGTTTCTAAGACTAGCATCTATCATAAGAGCCCTAAAGCTATTACTATGATCTAATCAGGTTTAATATAATATCCTATCAAAGCCATGTCCAAAAAATTCTTGCCCCAATTCTGAAACCACATTACAACTGATGACACAGGCTAAATTGTTTTGTTCTGTTTCTCTCTTTTTTATTTTCCCTAACGATAATGCATGAGGAATTAATACTTTCATTCTAAATGAATAAACTACTATTAATATAGTTAATATATTAAAAGTGTAAAGAAGGCACTGAAAATTGGAAATAAAAATGTGGCTATTACCAAAACCGTATTTTTAGGTGATCTCAGCTAAGAGCACTTTGAGTTAAGGGTAAACCATTGCTCACTTTCATGTATATATAACCTCAGAGATTTTCTTTAGTCCTTTCCATCCCCCTATCTTCCCTCTTTCTTTCTTTATTTCTTTCTCCATTCCTTTCTGTGCTAATAAATTGAGTGGTAGATGAGATGATTTTTTTGGGGGGGATTAGGCAGCCGAGCTGTGCGGTTCAGGCACTGACCTATAAAGAAGGCCTTTAAGGAGCCTCATTAATCCACCTGTCCAGAAATACTATATTTATATGTGTCTTTCAGATCTGGGCTGAGGTGCTCAAATGTGATCTGGAATTACCACCACCGGCACCCAATTCATTCTAGTGTGATTAGTGACACAACCACACGGAAGCCGCTGTGGGTGGCAAACGGTGCAGACGCTGGGGTCTTTATATGGGTAAGCCAGCACAGTGCTAACGTCACTGTGTGTGTGTGTGTGTGTATGTGTGTGTTTGACTGAACCCTTAAAATGAATATGACTGTCTTTTTAAGGAGGAAAAACTCTGTTGTTTAATACAGTTCACTTCCTTTATGTTTTGAATCTCACACACCCAAACAATGTTGGTTGGTCGGTCATCAGATATGTAGCCTTTTACCCTCTTCTTCATTTCCACGATTCCCTTGTTAGCCTTCCCACAGTCTCCGCTCAAATCGTGCTTTCACGTTCTTTCACCGTCCACCTTCGCTCTCCAGGCATCCGTCAACGACCACCATAAAAGCAGAATATACCCTATTTTGATCCGTTCACGACTTGAAGCACCACTTGCGCCAGATGAGGGTCTTTCTCTCACTCTCTCTCTCACTCCATTTTTTCTTCCTTTCTTTGATTGATATGTGAAATAAGTCCCTTTCCTGCTCTCTAAAGGCAGTCGGTGTGGAAGGCCTGAAAGGTGGCCATTGTCAATGCGAGAGCACTTTGTCAGGAAACAATTCTGTTCCCAAGGCCCTGAGGACATGTTAAAAAAGATACAGCCCCTATTGTGTACTATAGGAACTTTAATTTTGCTTGTGAGGTCATTTTAATCCTGATGAATTTTTATAGTCGCTGTGGCGCTGAATGGGGAGCAGTGCTAATGCTTGATTATAAAAAAAGGGGAGAGAGTGAGAGAGGGAAAAATCTACCACCCACAGACCACCTAAACTTAAGGCATTAAAAAAACGTCCAGACAGAAAGGAATTGGAGAAGCTTTTGTTGAGGGACACATTGGGGTGTATTTTAGTTTACAAAGGAGTTCTCCTCAATGGAAACTGGTTCCTACATGGAAGCTTAAAATCAGCGAGGGGCTTAAGGATAGCCGTAGTGTAAAGAAACAGCAGTCATCGCTAAAGCGGCCTGAGCGAGAGAATTTAAAAAGAACAAGAAGAAATAATGTGATGCTTTACTCTCTTCACCTCCATCCTTTCTGTATTTATGAAGGTTTTACAAAAACATGAAGCACTGCTGTAATGCCACACCGTAAAAAACATGGAAAAGAGGGGAAGAGCAGGAAACGGTAGAGCCTGTAATTGAATTAACAGAACGAAGGTGCGTGTAAAACCGACACAGAGGAAATCTCACGCCATTTTTAACTTGTTTTGTCTGTGCCTTCATACACATTTAGAATCAAAGTTCCTCAGACTTCCACAACAGCAGAATTGTTTTGGGTTCCTGGCCCTCCCCTCACCACTGAGAGTTTTGTAACTTTGAGGTTTACTCTGAGATTTAGCTTAATCCCCATTTGTATGCTAAGACTTGATCTGGTGTTGCATCGTAGTTTTATTTCCTTTATCTTTTTTGTAGGTTTTCAGTGTTTTTGTTGTCGGTGTGACTCTTTGCCTTTTTGTGCAAACTTTTGAATGTGACTTTGAATGTGGCTTGAAGGAAACACAAGCAGTCAAATACAACAGACGTACCTACAACCAGCAAAACTCTAGCAGATGCAGAAAATGATTCAATTAGGCCACTGAGATGCCATAATTGATTTGAACAAGTTTTTTTCTATTTTGTTCATTTTTTACTTTCGACTTATCAGCAACTCCCACCTCCCGCCTCAAAGTTTTTATAAGCTGTTGTTTAATGAAAACAAAATCCTGTTTTTCAGAATAAGGACTGGCTGCCTGACTCATGCTCGGCTATTTATATAATCTCCAGTCTTTCCAAATGGGAACATGTTATGCCTTGTGCTAAACGCATCATTTGCATCACTCAGTGCTGTATTTGGAGACGTTTGACTCTTAGTCTTTGAACTTGAGTCCGATATAGCCCGCGCCACACAGCCTGTGTGTTATTCCTTTCCCCGCCCCCACAAAGTTTCAGCGAAAACACTTTCAAAGGAAAATTATTCAACGCGTATCCAAAAAGTTAAAGAACGTAAGCGGATGTGAGTGCCATTGTTTGGAAGCACCTAAAAGGCAAGGCATCTGTTGTGATGAATCACTCATGGAAAGTTTACAACTTCGACCTAGTGACTTGCTTTCTGTGTTCATCTAATTGGCGGGTAAAACTTTCTTTTCCCTGAGTCTGCTCTTTGCACCCTGCTTCTCCGTCACTGGCTTTCAGGAGCATGCGGTGCATTAATATGGACACCTGCTTTGTTCCTGGCAGCCTGGTTTCTATTGTCGTGCCTTGTACGCTCATTCCTCCTCTTTCATTATCTTTCAGTGGTCTGTCTGCAAAGGGCCCACCTGATCTTACAACACCGAGGTTTCACTTTGCCACCTGTCCTCTACAAAGTGTGTGTGTTTGTCTTTGTTTACCCACGAAAGTTGCATAGCTCACAGGTTGCTCTTTCATAGCACGTGAGACATATAGAATTCTCAGTTATTATACCAATATTCTCCTAGATGAAAGAAATAATACAGAGAATTTGAAGAAATACAAAAAGAAACGAATTGGACCATTGTTGACAAGCAGGTAAAGAATTGGCATATATAATTAATCTGTGGTGAACTGTAGATAATTTGTTTATTGATTTTTTATTATTAGTTATATTTAAATAATTAATAGTTTTATAATTTTAATAATTATGTTTAATTTTAATGATTAGTTTCAATAATAATGTTATTTAAGTTTTTAACTTTTTTTTTTAAATCTTCTGCCTATGATTGCAAATTTGAGCACTAAGACAATGAGACCTTTTTTTCTCAAGGAGACACATGCGAGTTAATTAGAGTTTCTTTCTCAGGAGCAGTTGTGAGAAGTAGGAGACAAAGCCAAAAGTCAACCAGCAGTTTTTTGTTTGTGTGGTGAAGTTGGTTGATCACGTAAAAAATGAATTAATAATTAAATGCAGTCGTTTAGGTATTATTTGGCCATCAGTTCTAGTGCAAAAAAAAAAAAAAAAAGTGTCTTGAACTAGCATCTGATTCTTGCAGTCAGAATGTAGCACACACCTGTGCTGTCCCAGAAACTATTTACAATCTGCAAAACAGTGTCACAAAGCAAGAGACGAAATGTACAATCAAACTCCAATTCTTCATTTAATTAAATCTTGCTGAGGTTAAGCTGGAGAGAGAGAGAGGGGAGGGGGATGAGAGAGAGAGAGAATACAGAGAAGGGCACAATATGTTCTGTTACATTATACTTTCTTAGCTGAGAGAGAGGCAAAAGGGCAGTGAAAAGGAATACTTGCTATTTAATTACTGTCAGCTGAATGAGCTGTGCTCTGTGCTGTTCTGCTCACCCCCTCCCTGATGTAAAAATTCTTATTCACTTAGTATGTAGGTCACATTACAGTGGTGTCTGGTTATTGGACATGGGCTTAGATAACTGTTTGTTGAGTATTAAATGCTTTTGCTGCCTCAGCACCCTTTCTAACTGGTATTTTTCACACAGCTGTGCTACTGAAAAGAGGCAACACTGCTGCAAAAATCATGTCGCCATCCCAACACCCCTCCGCAAACGCAGAACCGCCCGCAGGGGTCTTTAAAAGAGGCACCGTCTGCGTAAACTATTTATCTTTGTGTTTATAAGGAAAGAGAGAGAAGTTTATGTTTAAAAGTGTCTGATAAAGAGGCAGAGCAGCGTAGCAGATGGGAACGAAATCTGTAAGAAAAAACTGTAAAAGAAAACGGCACAAAAAAAATTGTGGTAAACCCTGTGACCCTCGGGTCCCAAGGTGTAAGTCAACCAGACGAATCTCTGCTTTCTTTCCGCTAATCTGTGTTTGCTTTGTGTGACCTTGCTTGCGGCTAATGCGCCTCGTTCTCACAACGGCTAATGGCCAGACGGACGGGCGGATGGGCCGCCCTTGTTGCCGCAACGTTACCACAATGTTGCCAAACACCGGTGAGTTCTGTCTCTCAGCTGGATCTTTCCATTACTTTTTTCTCCATCTTTCTCTCTTCCTCTCTCCCATTCTCTGTCTCCCTCCCTCTACCCTGTGAAGAGAAGAGCCCAGATGGTGATTGATTTTTCGAGTGCTGACATCTCTGCTTGAGAAGCCTTGTGCTCCTCTTCCTTTGTGCAGAGCAAGTCAGGCACACTAACATCATGATGCGATCAGCGGTTCCATGCCGCCGCTGCCGACTAGTGCCATTGATTGACAGATCACGCACTCCACACACCACCACACACAACAGAACGAACCGAGCGCTTAAAAAAAGCCAATTCTTTTAAACGAAGACAGAAGCGGTTAAAGAAAAAAAAGAGTAAATTTAGAGTAGTCAGTTGGGAGACCTCTGAGACCTTAAAGCAAAGCCATGTGGTAAATCTAAAGATGTGGAAATGGAACACATTGATTTGGAGTGGCACCGCGCTGCTCCTCGCATAGCGGTGAAAGACAGACATTTGCCACTGTGCAAATTTGCTACGGGTCCATTGAGTCGACTCCAAAGCTCAAATGATGTCATTGGCTAACTAGCCATTCTCAGGCCATTGCCTCTGTTTGCGTGACTAAATACATACAATTAAGGGCTCGGCACTTCTCAATCTCTATGAACTCATTGTTAGCCTGGGTTCAAGTGCACTGATAATGGGGGCCGGGGGAAAACAGGCGTATCATCGTGATACCGCACACACACAGGGCTGGTGGGTAAAAGAAGTGTCTCATTATCTGACGCATTCTCGTTCATCCAACAACTCTCTCGCTTCCTCTCTCTTTCTCTCTCTCTCTGATTTGTTCTTTTGTTTTCCTTAGGCACTCCATTTTCATGGAGGTATGACGTTGTGTTAATGTCTGCCTCTCTCTCTTTTTCTCTCTCCACTCTGCTGCTAATTCTCCAGTTAAATGCATCATTAGTCATTTAGGGTGGTGTGAAAGTGGCTGGACAGTGGACAAGAAGACCCAAATTTGCAACTTGATGAGGAAAAATAAAAGGCTGACAGATCTATGATAATGAAAGTAATCAGCCCTGAATATGGACGCAGAACGAAACAGTCCAGAGCTAATCCCACTCTCATTATATTCCAAGCAGATAGAGCCGAAATGTCCGCATAGATTGAATCACAGTTTTACTTCACTTTTGCTATCTTCCTGGAAAAGCAGTTCATACCAGTGACTACCAATTGAAAACCTACCATTATCTTTATCTAAATCTTACATAGAAGACCACAAAGTTCAGGCCATCTGTTGATTATTAGAGAAACAGTTATTGTGCTTCACACTTTTCCCTCAGTTTTATCTCTCCTCACATAGATAAACTGGCACTAGACCATCTGAGACATGGGGTGGTGTGTCCTAACCCGGTCAGGTGGGTGGGTGCTGATGAGGGGGTGTGCTTGCAGCTGGAACGGCAGGCTGAAGGTAAATGGATCTTATTTTGAGCAGTGTCAACATGTGTAAGGGTGCCCACGGCTCATTGCTCAGCCCTGATCCCTCCACAGATACGCTGATGGATGAGTAGCAGGGGCCCGTCCCCAACAAGACCCGCTCTGCGCTTCTCTCTCCGTCTCCCTCCATCTGTATTCATCTTTCTCTTTTTCCTAACAATACTTCCTTTCTCTTTGTTTCTTTGTTTTTCCACCCCACACAAATGTGTCTCTTATTTTTCTGTTTTTCCTACATCTATTTGTTCTTTTTTCCTCTTCCTCACATTTGCTGATGCGCTCCTTTTGTCATAAGTTGCCTTCTTTCTCTCTCTCTCTCTCTCTCTCTCTCTCTCGTTCTCAGCCACTGGTAAACACTGAACGTCTGGCTGTTCAAAGTCTGGCAGTCATTACTGGGGGACCACACCAGGAGGCCTGTAAATGTGGGCTCATGCCTTTTTAACCAGGGTCTGTGGTTTAACCTAATCAAAGCACCCTTCCCCCCAAAAGAAAAAAAAACTCAGTCCACCTTCTGGTTCACTCCACCTGCTACCTTACATCCACCAGGGCATATCTCTAAGTCACCACTGGCCTACTTCACAGAACTTCTTCCTGTTCAGCACCAAGCACTGGCAGTCAAATGGCTAATTAGTTACAGATTGCTCTTTAACCTCAGGGTTACACAGCCTTAGCATGCAGTAAAAGTCTTAAGGGAGATGAATGCGGTTTACAGTGTGGCGAAGTGAAGAGGTCACAGGAGTTGGAACACCAGAGGTTTCTGCACATGTGTTTGTTGATGTTTGTGACAATAGCTGGGCAGCATTGGGAACTCTGTAAACCTAAAATCCATTGCCTGTGGTCCCTTCCAATACACTTAGTTGCTAACCCCCATATGTGCACTTAAGCCTATTTGGATGGGACACATTTCCCTGAGGAGGTCAGGTAAATTTGTAATCCCATCCGAATCGAATGTCTCTGTTTTTCTCACACTACCCCAGTATTAAAAAAATGCATGGAAAAAATCACTAACTGTTTTTTTCTGTTAACTCATGGTCCTCTGAGAAATCTAATCCCTTCCGGATATTTATGTCTGTGATTGCATTATATTATTTTTTTCACAACGCTTCTCATTTATTTTGACCTTCCTTGAATACTGTAACTACAACATTTTTTTTTTTCAGTAGCATGTGCACCTTTAATATAGATTTTAGCCATTTTGCCAACTTTCTGAGTAAATTTCCACAAAATTTACAGAATTCCCAATCCTG
The DNA here is from genome assembly GCA_036877625.1 of Ambastaia sidthimunki. Lineage (NCBI taxonomy): Eukaryota > Metazoa > Chordata > Actinopteri > Cypriniformes > Botiidae > Ambastaia > Ambastaia sidthimunki. Next base: position 70,793 of record JAZGTK010000406.1, read on the forward strand.
TCCAAATAAGTACATGGAATTACAGATGTGATAATAATCAGAACTCATTTGTTGTTTGAAAAAAAACAAAAAAACAAATCTGAGTAGCGCTTTTGAACGCCGCTGAGTATGTTGCACTCCTGCAATCTGTCACTCCAAAGCATCTGGTGTTCTTTTTATTTTCTCTCTGTTTTCTCTGTCTTTTTTCCTGTTTCAGTCCTTCCCTGAATCTTTTCAGCGTGTCATTACAAACATGCTCAATTGGATACGCAACAGTCAATGCAGCAGCCCCTCAAACAGTGAGTGTGGAAAGGGGCTTCTGAAGACTCCTGATTCACCAATCCCTACATGTGCATCTGGGAAACCTGCGTTAGCAGTTAACCCCTGCTGTCCTCCAGCACCAATCAGACTGACTGTTTAAAAAATAAATAATTAAAGGAGAGAAGGAGAGAAATAGAGGCATGCCATATTGTCATGCACACTTCTATGCACACAAGTCCCATGATGCTTTCTTGTCATGGCGCATCATACCTTTCTTCTATCTCTTTCTCTCTCTGTCTGTCTATCTATCCTTCTCTCTCTGTCTCTCTTTCTCTCTCTCCCTATCACTCCCTCCCTCCCTCCCTCCCTCTCTCTCTCTCTCTCGCTCTCTCTCTCTCTCTATCCCTCTCTCTCTTTATCTATCTGTCTCTCACCCTCTCTATCTCTCACTCACTTTCTCGCTCCATGCTCTGAGTTTGAATGTGAACTGATTTTTCCACATCTTTTGTAGTTTTCAGGTATAGAGATACGAGATGTTGCCTTGCTAGTTTTGATATTTTTGTTTAATATAAAATATTTGATTTTTTTTTTATTTAAATTCAACTTCTCTCTTACTCTCTCTCTCTGTCTCCTTTCCGTGCTCTCTCTCTTACTTTCTCTCCATCACCCTCTTGCCCCTGCATGTGTCTCTGGTGTTGGATGTCAAGCTAATAGTTCCGTAATGCATCCTCTGAATGTTAGTCACACTGTCTCACAAAGCAGCAAGTCTGAAATCTAAGAGACCAAAAAAGCATCTTCACAGAACTAAGCCAGTATTTACAGTAATTTTATTAACATCATTTCAGTGTTAAGTCTCTCTCTCTTTCTCTCACCATGTCGGTATATTTATGTGAGTCTTCTGATGCAGAAGAAAGGTGTCATTATCAATACAATAAGAACCATTCAAGAACCTGACCAAGATAAAACTCGCTCAACCTCAGAAGAGCTGTCATTACAGGCTTTACCCCTAGATATACTGAAAGAATAAAAATACCACATAAGCTGTCAACAAACATTAACTACAAAACAAAAGTCAGTCATTCAGTAACTCTTCTTTCTCCTTTTACCCAATTTGAAACATTTTCACTGACGTTCTCTTGATATGAGGTTTATGAAAATTATGATGCGTGTAATATTTCACATTGTCCCTAAAATAGCCTGTAATTACAGCATTCACGTGTGTGTTAATATTAACTGTTTGCATCAGCGAGCAGAATGTTGTCCTTGCCGAGTCCTCTCATAACTTCTGTCTCATATATCTGATGAACATGCCTCATTGAATGACTCATATTTTCCATAACTCTTTAAACGCTCTGTTTTGACCATGTGTGCACAAGATAGGGCCGTAAATTACCAGTTTGGGTCTTAACGCAATTCGTGGTTGTATGCTAATTAATCATTCGGTCACACAAGAGTACTACCTTATAAATAACAACAAGAGGAACAGTAACAAATCTGTAGGCTGAATTTGGTCTTGAACACAATGGCAATTAATTGCATTTACAAATCAGTTTTGGGCAAATGGAAAAGTTTAGCCAAGCTGCTGGATGTTGGGCTAGCGTTTTATCTGTATTTGTTCCTGTCAGTATGTGTAAGTGTGTCTTTTTGTGGGCGCACATGTGCACTGTTGTATGTTTTGTTGACAGCTAATATCAGGCCTTGGTTTTGCAGGTCCCTTGTTTTAGTGCTCTTGGACAGGGAGACAATGCGATTGGCTTTGTTCAGTCTAGCTGGCAGTCGACACATGCTGACATCTGTTCACTCCCAGCCAGTCAAACCAATCTCAATCAGAAGACATACACACACTCAATCACACGTTCACACACACTCAATCACACGCACACACTCAATCACACGTGCACACACTCTTGCATGATGAATTTACTTGCTTTTCCCAATGCATTCATGCACACACACAGCATCATGCCAACACCTTAGATGATATAGAGAGACACTGATGAGGCATATATCACACAATGATAAACACACACACACACATGTACATGTAATTATATCATAACACTTTCACCAATTTCCAATAATGAAAATTGTCTTATATTGTTTGTTAGGCCCCAGCAAGTTTATGTTTTACCTGACAATTTTATTAAGTTACGTAAATGTTAAAATGTTAAATGTTTAAAATATTCTAGAAATGATCAAAAGGTCTAGTTTTAAAACCTGGTATTAACGTTATTGTTTGGTTATCAGAACATTATTATTATTATTTTTTTTAATTCTGCAACGTTTCACTTTGTAGGAATACAACGTTTAATATATATGGTATATAATGTTGCTGCAGGAATATTTTTGATAGAATTTTTAGAGAATGTTAGCCAGCATTCTGAGAATGTTTCTTGTTAGCTGGGGTAGTGTTGGGGACTTGCATCCTCAAAAACTTATTTGGTTTTTCACTGTTAATTTATAAAGCAGGCAACTGGAACATTGGCGCAGGCCGCTGTATGTATCTGCGATGTGTGGAATGTGAAGCCACAGTGGTATGAGGCAACCCGGACGAGATTTAAGCGCTTGTCTACTTTCTCTCCTCAGCAAAATAACCTGCCGCAATTCTTGGGTTGTCTTCCAGAAAAGAGTGAGCGCTCGCTGAAAAGCCTGTTTCAAATTAAACGTTGCCGGGCGGAGAGAAATGAATGTGACGCGGCCAGATTTTGTATTTTTGTTACAATTACCCCAAACTCCAAATTAATTCTTTGCAGACGCAGAGCAATGGTGAGCAGGTGGCTGCCATATTTGCACGGGACGGTCTGATCCACGGCTCATGCCTCGCTTGATAAAGGCCCCTCACTCTGAAGCTCATATGACACACTGTCCCCTTCCCATGAGTCTCTGCCATACTCCCTACAGCCCCCCTTCTTTCCTTCTGCTTCATTCTTTTCTTCCATCCATCTCTCTCTTTCCTTTCTTGTCCCTCTTTTCTATACTAATGCGATATGACATCATTTGTCCTCACGTATACATATTCAACACTTGTTCATGAGTAATCATGTACGTTGGAGCAACACCCACTCCAGAAAACCGCCTCCCTTCAAAGTGACTTTGTGCTTATTTCGATAGTTCCACCTTTAGGGGATTCAAAGTGAGAGAACAGGCACTGGAGAGTTGGAGTGATCTAATGTTATTAACTGATCAAACTGACTCAAAGAGGAAATGGAAACTCTGCAAGCCAAGAGAACATTTATAGTGGGGGTAACAGACGCAGAGCTTTTATTGTACTTAACAGATTGTGGTTTCCTTACCAGCCATCAGATCTTTTACTTTAATCCAGAGATGCAACAGTTCTCCACCTTTCAAGGCACAGCTCTGAAGGCTTTCTTTTGGCCAAACGTTTTTCCTGTTTTTCACATACTTTGTCTGTTTTATTGTTTAAATCTTATGTTACTAAAATTTTAACTAAAATTTATGTTTTTAGTCAGGTTTTTTTTCATCTCCACCCTTAGAAAATAAAAACATCTTTCATATCTTGGATAGCAATAAGAATAAACAGGGAGCAAATAGAAACTTCTGCTTATGTTTTCTGCTTTTAGATTAAAAGATAAAGACGTGCAATTTTATCTCTTTTCAGAAGTACCAAAAGAAACTAAACAATGTCACAAACTTTGCTCGGATTTGCCAAGATGCCAACGTCTGCAATTCAAAGTCAAATATTTTAAAATGACCTTATAAATTCTTTCAAGTGCAAATCATTTAAACTATGCCATCCACGCCAATTTTATAGCTGTATAATCTTACTGCGTGTCAACAATTATCTCATTTGTTTCCATTTTAATTACTCCTAAAAGAAAGAGGAATTTTATGAGAAACATCTGAGACCAAGCCAGCACTTAAAAACAAACTCCATGAAGTCTGCTGTGCCATGTAAATTTGAATCCACGGATTCGTTTGTAAGAGTATATTCTACAGTCGCACAGTCCGTAGGTCTGAATGTTTGCGAGGAATTTCGGAACGAAGCGTCTGCTTGTAAGGGAGGGGGGGACACACTGAGGAGCATGACAGTAATATTGTGAGGCAGACACAACTATTTCACTGGGGCTTACAGGCCCTCCCGGATGATGTACTCTGTCAGCGCTACATAGATCCAATCTGAACTCTGCCACCATTCTTCAGGATTCACTTGGATTATGTCTGGAAATATGACTGAGCGTTCTGCAGACGTGGAGAAGGAAAGGAGGAGAGAGGTAGATGGAAGACGAGAAGCAGATGAGTAATCCTCATGTGACTTTATAATGCTGTAGATGAAGTGTAGAGAGAAGGCGTACCGTGGGACGGTTTGCAGTTGACACACACGCGTATGCACACACACACACACATACTTTAAATTCTCTTCTTGTCATTTGCACCTGCTTATTTGGATTTAACACTTGATTTAATGTCCTAAAGCTACAGCACCAAAAAATTCAGAAACTCATACCGATGAAAGAAACTAAGAATGACGGTGAGAGGAAGAAAAATCATAACTGATAATTATTCAGCCTGCTGAGGAAGAATCGGAGCGAGGGGTGCAGGCTTTCTGAGGGAGGACAGTAACATTCTGTTCTACTGAGCAATTTGATGATAAAACAACAAATGCTCACACAAACCATTGGATCAGCCCGGCTACAGCAGTGATTAGAATATATCAGCACACCTCTTCTCAGCAAGGCAGCTGCTCGGAAAACACAGTCTTACGGCAAAATGAGAAGAGCTTTAGTGTGAGTGAAAACTCTTCTTAATCCATTATTCTTGGCCTTAAATGCCCTCCATTATTCTCCTCTGATACTATGGTAGATGATACAAACAGCAGCATGCCACTTTACTGTTCCTCCCACTCATAATTAACAGATCAACGGTTCTATAGCACTGCACTCAAATGCAATTGTTTTACCTTCCAGGAAAACAAGTTAGTAAAATAGTACAGGTTTATATGTAAGTAAGACTTTGTGTTATAGGTTTGTATAGGTGTGAGTGTGTTTCAGCTTTGCTTTATTTACAGAATTGTTTTGTGGGCTTATATTTCTTTTAACATTAGTAGAACTTTCTTTAATGTTTATATATGTATCAAAAACCTTATTACTTTATTCCTAAATTGTTAGTGTAGCTTAAAAAATGTTTGAATAATGTTTTTGTTATCAAGCAATAATGTTAATACAATGTCTAAAAAATCTAGATGTTTGGAACGTTCCTAGAACTTTCAAAATAACAATTTTATCGTTTTTGTTACTTAATGAAAATGTTCTTACAACCTAAATTTGTTAGAAAAAAATGGTTGTTATCAGGTTGGCTTGATGCGTACATATGAGCTTTTTATTTCTTTCTTTAGAACAGCCACTCAGTTTACACCAAAAAGGAAAGAACGACAGACAGATGATATTCTCAGCATTTTCTTGCAGATTTATTTCCCAAATTTTAAACATAATCATCTCCCTAAATGTGCATAGCTATGGCTTTTAGTGGCTTTGTGTGAGGTACACAGAGTTCCACAAAACTGTGGCCCTCTGGAGTTCCTCTCACATGCTTCTAACAGACCCTTCATCTCAACCTGCTCTTCCACTCTCACAGTCAACAGCTGGACTCTTATTCCAGCCTTTATACCCTCTCTACAGCTAATGTATTCTTTCATGGTACTAGTGTTACTGTGAGTAAGTGACAGAGAGATGAAAAGATAGAGAATTTACCATTTGTAAGTTAAACCCATTCCAGCCATGCCCCAGTTTAAATTACACTGTTTTTCTTTTTTGATTTCCATTTTGCGCATAATGCTCTCTCTCAGCATGTTTTAAGTTATATTATTAGCGGGTCTCCGGAGAGTTTCCCCCCTCGCTTTTGGGGTGGGATTCCAGGCTCTGGATGCATTAGCTCTCCGTAATTGGCGAATGATCACGGGAAGGAGTGTGGATGGAGAGAAAGCTCACAGCTCAGCACGCACACCCACGCACACACTCCTGTCTGTGCTGTAAGGCCGTGCTACTGGAAGTCAATGAGGGCCCTATCAGTCAAGCCTAATGCTCGGCCCTAATACACTTTAATAGCTTCCTCTGCTGTCTCCGATCCCTCTTCAGCATTGATCTCAAATCATCTTTTTTTATTCTTTTTTTAGAGGGGCTTTTGCAGCTTTTCCCAGCATTTATTGCTGTCACCTGTCTTGCAGGCTCAGATTAATAAGGACTGATAGGGGCTTGTTGGGGAAGGAAGCCATTTATTAGCATTCGGATGTGGCGTGCAGCCGCTCGCTTCACGAGGTTCGGCAAAAGGATGGAGACTTGGCCGAGCCGACGTGTTGTATGAAAAGCGGGGCCCGTTTGAGCCCGGGATCCGTCACATGAATGTGTAAAATACCCAACGCCTGCGCAGGCTGTCACACAAAGGGCTATCACCCTATTATTCAAGAGCAGCCATGGAGCCAGGCCAGGCTAGAGTGTTTCAGGGGGAAGGGAAAAATCGGCTTGATTGTGATTTGCCATTTATAATTGGCCAACGATGTGAAATGGTCGGCAGCCAGACTTTTTTAAAAAGGCAATCTGTGGCGGTGGAGGGGCCGATGGTTCGCTAATGACAGCTAGCGCAGTACGCCTTGGGAACAGAATGCTGCTCGCGTAAGGATACAGAACACAAATATGTTTATCTGTAGTCTGCGGCGTTTGCGTGACTCAAATGGCATTGTCTATTGATTTCTTTTTCCTAAACATCGACAGCACAATGGAACAAAAATACAGAAGCGAAACGCTGTTGTAGTTTAAAAACAAACAAACCAAACCCATCTTTAATTCCAGAGGCTTGCCGCTTATTAAGGAAGTTACACAGCTCGTTTTCGCATTTGTTTACGCCTGTAATCTTAAAGGGAATAATTCTTTTCATTGGTTTCAGTCGCTGCCGTGCCTGGTCTGGGGAGCTGGATTTAAACTCAAAAATGACACGAGTTCAAGGCTGATACTCCTGTTGGCAGTGAGGCATGGCAGACGATTTCTCGAGGGGGTCTGCCTCCACATTGTGAGCTCAACAAAAGATAGTATTTGATAAAG